>WEDG01009668.1:0-159958 GCA_017591395.1 Schistocephalus solidus | reverse complement strand
TACCATATCCTTTCGTACTTCACTCAGAAGCAACCTACCATTCTGCTGCATATACCCTCGCGGATCAATTTTTCTTCTCCTGAACCTATGTATTTTTTTAAAATAGATGATCTTCGCAGCCGGTTCTCATCCTTTCTTGATTTCAAACACCATTTCAAAATATTGGTGACTCAAATCGTTTCACTGGTATTCACGGTTCTCCTCTTTATTGACCATTTGCAAACGTTTTCAAACTTGTCCGCCTTCGCATCTCCCGCATCTTCAGACGATGGTATTGAGGCCCTATTATTCTTCCCGGTGGGAGCCAATACGCAGCCCTGCTTCACTCCGTTGGTCACTGCGAATGCCTCGGATAGCATCCCGTTTTCAGTGACGCGCGCCGTCATCCCCTCATGAAGCTGACGCATCATGTGTGTGAACCGCTCAGGACAGCTGAATTTCTGCATGACTTTCCACATTCCGTCGCGATTCACCTCGTCAAAGGTTTTCGTCAGATCCACGAATGTAGTGTATAGGTGTGTTCGCATCTCCTGGCCTTTCTTGTAGTTGGCGGCCGGCAAAGATCATATCGGTTGTTCTGCGGTGTCTGCGGAAGACACATTGGCTTTCCGGGAGCAGGCCCTGCTCAAAATGACCTTTCAGACGATTGAGAAGGATACGGTGAAGATCTTCCCGGCGATGTTGAGCAACAATATGCCTCTGTGATTATCACAGAGTTGCCGGTTCCCCTTCCATTTGTAGAGATGGACGATTGTCATGTCTTTGAAATCCTGAGGAAATTTTCCTTGGCGCCACATCTCCTGGAAGAGTGGTGTCAGTTCTTCCATCATCCTGGGCCCACCGTGCTTGAAAACTTCCGACGGATTGCGTCGGATCCCGGTGCTTTACCACTGGAAATCTGCTGCATGGCCCAAATGGTTTCTGGTAGGGAAGGCGGCAGATCCAGGTCATTGTTCGAGTCCACTTGAGGAAGCCGGTCAATGGCAGCATCGGAGATGGCTGATAAGTAATTAAGGACACTTCTAAATTGAACGACCCAACACTTCAGAATTTGCGATTTCTCTGTCAGCAGTTTTGTGTTGTCAGAGCTGAGCAGCCACGCGGTCCCCTTGATACACGGGCCGTAGATGGCGTTGATGGCTTTGAAGAAGTTTTTCATTTCATTGCGGTCCGCATACCCCTGGATTTCCTCAGCCTTTCGGATCATCCAAGCATCCTGCATCTCCCGCAGCCGTTGCTGTACAAGACGCCGGCATCTGAAGAAGGCTGCTTTGGTGGCAGCAGTCCGAAGGTCCACGTAGGCTTTGTATAGTCAATTCTTCTCCATGAGTAAGTGGCTGATGTCAGCGTCATTGTCGTCAAACCATTCCTTGTGTTGACGGCGTGCGCGTCCGAGGACTTCAAAGGCGGTGAACTGGATGACATTTCACAGTTGACACCATTGTGTCTCCACGGTAGCATTATCATCTGGAGCATGCAGGTCGTCCAGTTTCTCGGTTATTTGGTTTATGAAATCAAAACCATGAGCAGGCAAATTTTATTATTTAACTTACCTGGCGGCCTCTGTTGCTCAACTGTTCCGCCGTCGATCCTGCTCCAAACGAGGTTATGAAATACCTCCATTACTTAATGAAACTATGAAATTCGTTCTCGAAGACTCTGAGAAGGCAGAATTGTTTAGTGCATTCTTTGCAAATCATCTTACGATGGAATCTGAACCGGTTCCGACGTTTCAGGCATCCTCATTTAATGTTATCAGTACCATTGATTTCTCCATAGAACTAATTCGTAAGCAAATAATGAATCTGAAAAACTCGCACTCTTCGGGGACTGACGGTATTCCAAACTCAGTTATTAAGAGAGTGCCGAGCTTTCCCCGATTGCTTAGCCATGTATTCTCAGTTAATCTTTTAAACGGATTCTTTCCTGGGTCATGAAAGACATCTATTATTCTTCCTGTCTTGAAGTCGGGATCTCGTTCGGACGTAAATAATTATTGAGGCGTTCACAAAACCCCGGCTCTTGCAAAACTTCTTAAAAAACTTATTTTTAATCAAATTCTCGACTTTTGCTTACAAATAAGCTCTTAAGCGACTCAAAATATGGTTTTCTACCTGGAAGATGATGCGAAGTGTGTCATTTAGCTTTTCTTAACCTCGTCACTTCCCTTCGTAATGAGCAGCGGACAGTGGTTGTGATCTACTTTGACCTGAGCAAAGCCTTTGACAAGGTACCGCACAGACGTCTTCTGGTGAAACTGGAAGCCCTCGGCATCCGGCCTTCTCTCCTTGACTTCATTGGTTCCTACTTGTCTAACCGCAGCCAGAAGGTCTGAGTAGGTAATAGCAGCTCGACGCCTCAACCGAGCTGTACTTGGCAGATGGAGTTTTCTTCATCCAAGAGTAGTTTTATGTGTTTTGACCCCGCTAAGCATCCTGGACCCATCGTATTTCAAAAAAGTACACATTTAGAAAAATCAACCATAAAAGACTTAGGTTTTAAGTTACACGAACAAGCTAGCATTATCGCCTCATGCAGATCGAATTTCTGCAAAGGCTGCACAGATATGTGGTTTTATATCGCATAATTTCTTCCTTCCGGAAATAAAGTTAGACATGTACCGCATGTTTGTTCTTCCTATTCTAGAATACTGCTGTCCCCTCTTTGGGCTGATGAAAGCCTCTGACCGCAGTAAGATTGAAAAAGTTCAGAGGGTTTTTACTCGAAGACTTTTTTCTCTTCCTGGATCCAGTATCTCTTATACGGATAGATGCCAGTTAGCAAACATTAAATTTCTATGGGTTAGAAGACTCGAAGCCGGTCTCTGCTTCCTGTTTCGCGTTAACTCTAGCCCAAATCTCCCACGAATTAACGCTCTCACTCCGGTTTATCGACCCTATGCCACTCGTAATTCCTCCATGATCATTTCACCACCCCTTAGCTCCACAACTAACCGGTCTCAGTTTTTTGCCTCCAAATATGCTTTCATCTGGAATAATCTTCCACTGCAAATTAGGTTGTCATCCACATTAGCTATTTTCAAAACAAAGTTACGCAAACACTTAAATTCGGAAGATATAAAGTCCTTATTGTCTGTTTCCTTCCCTAACTCGCAACTTTTGGATTTCGAAAAGGGTCCTCCTGGTATTTGAGGCAGTTCCCTTGATATTATAATGGTCTCTTTTTATATATCTATCATCCTCTGCAGAGTCAATCTTATATTGGTCATTTATTATATGTCCATCATCCTCTGCAGAGTCAATATTTGCATTTAATTTTTGCCCCCCTCATTTTAAACAAGCATCGCCAAGTCTTGACAACCTTGGTACTTTACTCCGCTTTTGCAACCCCAACGATGGTCTCCAGGTTCAGTTGAGGAACAAGGCGGGTTCTGATAGTTTTCCTCTTTGATTGGTGGACTATGCAGTCGGCAAGGTCGCATCTCAATGATGATCTCATGACCTCTACTGTCCCGTCTTCGTTTTGACCCTGGTGTCCACGATGAGTCCGTCCTCTCTCACCTCCACTGGTGGTTACAAACAGTAGCTCTGACTGCTATATTATCTCTCACACGACAAGGAGCATTCCAAACCCTCATACTTTATCAGCATCATCACAGCACTATCCCATTGCATCTAGCTAATAATGTTTTAGTGAAGCAGTTTTTTCTCCTATTTTTTTTAAATTGGCAGCTCGCTGAACTCCGCCTCCGATTTAACCGTAGGAGTTTTTTACTGCTTCTTTTCTAGTTCACCGTTTATGTTAAAGATTGTTGTCTATTGTTTTAAAAATGGCAAATCGTTCTGAATCGGATATGCCTACCATATTGTTAATTTCTGCTGTTAATATGGCTGCTGACATAGAGCAGCAATTATCCACTTCGTATTTATCTAAACCACGATACTAAGTTTGAAATGACGGGGCTCTCTGGGCCTTAAATAAACAATTTATTTATTTATTTATTAACTTGAGGCCTTCGTCGAGGTTGCAATCTGAGCCTCATCTGGGAGAATACGAATTGATGATCTGTCCAAACATCGGCATCGCGGATCACCTTGGTTACGAGCACGTCCTGTCGATCTCTCCTACGGACGAGAACATAGTCCAGCAGCTGCCAGCGCCGCGACCGGGGGTGCAACAACGTGACCTTCTCCCGCGTCGGAAGGCGGAAGAAGGTGTTGGTCAGCAGGAGACGGTGTTTCGCAGAAGGAGTGGGCCGTTACCCTTACAGCTACCGCGACCGTAGGGACCCAGCACTCCCTGCCAGGCACCGTGGTCCATCCCGACGCTTGCTTTGATGTCACCAAGGACAATTAACTTTTCCACCTTCGACATATTTGCCAGCAGGGCGAACATGTCCTCGTAGAATTTGTCCTTCACCGCATCAGAGCTCGTCATTGGGAAAACGTAGGCGCTGATGATGGTGGCAAACTGGTCTCCCCGAAGAGGTAGGTGGAGGCTCATCAGGCGATCATTGATACCCTGCGGCAGACAGGGAAAGACATCTGACGATGTCGTTCCGGAACGTAAAGGTAACACCAGCATCGCGTCGCTCTGTCTTTGGCCAGCCACTACAGAAGAAGGTGTAGCCGGCGCCCACTTCCTCCAGCTTACCCTGCTCAGAGAATCGGGTCTCGCTGACAGCCGCAATGTCCACTTTGTAGCGCGCCAGTTCCCGAGCGACTAGCGCCGTCCTCCGTTCCAGCCGGTTGCTCCTAGGATTGTCTAAAAGGGAATGAACATTCCAGGCTGCTAGTGTGAGTGGACTCACCCGAGCAGCCGGGAGGGTATGGCGAGGGGGATTGGGACGGTGGGCATTAGTGTTTGTTTGAGTTTTATGACCGCGTATTTTGCGATCTGCGAGCCGCGGCCGGCTGCAGAAGACGTGATAACCAACATTTGTTTAGGGCACCTTTTCAAGCCCCTTCCTCCGCGAGGAGGCAAGCAGTGCTGACCCTTAATAAGGCTGCTCGTACATCTCAGACGGCTGCCGAACTCTACTATGGGTCACGGTTTTGTTTTAGTGGGAGAACGACCCGAGTTAGCCTGAGCTGCCTACGGGGTTGCTGTCGCCCCACCGTAGGACTTTTGGACAGGAGGAAGGTGGGAAGTTCGGGAGTCAGATATACCGGGTGTTGAGTCACAAACAACACCGGAGACCCTCATCTGGTTTAGCCCGCCGGTCGTGACGGTTGCCCGGGGTGTGGCCACTGGGAAGAACCCAATTTCGAGGAGCCACAGGTGAGAGTTGGGTACCAGTTTGAGGCGGCCACAGGAACATTCGCCACGTGTACGAGACAAATGGAGCGACCAAAGGCTATCTGTGTGGTGCTACCCCTAACTAGTACCCCTACACCCCTACATTTACATAAAAGCAGACGATAATTGATTTTGTGTGCCAGAGGAAGAAACAAAAAGACATCGTTGTAACTGTTGGAGCTGAGGGTGGTCAAGTTCTTTCGTAGTTGTAAGAGGGTTCAATGTACGACTGCTTAATAGCTTAACCAGCAAAATTAAACCCTTATGTAATCGGCGAAACCAAAAAGGAGCAAGTTTTGTAAGCCCACTACGTTGTTAGCTCATCAGATTACGGTGTTCTGAGGAAAAATCTCTGTTAGTAAAAAAATTCCGAACTGAATCTATTTTAGTTTGTTCACTTGCACTTAAAGGCCTAGAAGTAAGAAACAGTATTCCAGGCAATGCCTAACATGCATGATTGTTTTTACGGTCATCGAAAAAAATCATGGCTTTCGACCCATTTAAGCTGATTCTCGTGAAACGCAAACGATTTGTGTTCCACAGATAACGAGGACTTTCGTTGATACATTTACTTCTACTTTTTAAGACGAATAACCCACGCTTTATTTCCTTTCCTAATCATTTCAAGATTTGGGCTTCTAAATATATCAGCTCGAGTCGTACTTTACCAGGTTAAGCCACTAAAGTTTTTTTGACTGGATGGATGCCATACTTAGAAGATAAAATTTAATGTTATCTGCTGTGTGATGCGACAAAACATATATAAAATACCCGAAAAGTATTGGGGGTGTTTGATCCAAGAAAGAATCATCCGTTTTCATCCATGACCAATTGCACGGCAAATTATCAATGGAACCTGCGTGGAAAGGTATTTAAATATTCCGAATTTGGGGGACTTCCGAATAATTCACGTTCCCTACCTGTAACAGGGCTGGACATTGTAACTGTGTTTATTAGTCCGTATGCAACATACCAGTGTCTGCATATACCCTTAACGTTCACTCCTCTCTTTCCCCTACGTCTTGTTTTTCCCGTTGAGGCTATTTACCTGGCGACCAGAATGTCTGCTTCGTTCTTTTCTGGGGATAGACGCCGTCCGGAAACATCAGAATTTCTATGCGGTGTAGTGGAAGGTTAGTTCTGGTAGCGGTATCCTTCCCTTCTCCATTAATATGATATATGAACACACGTGAGCGGCCCTAGGGTTTCTTCCAATGCTAGTTTGGACTATTTTTTTTTTTATCCTTGCAAGAAATAATTTACATATTCTAGCTCATGGTTGTCATTTATTACAAATAAGTTTGTGTGAAAACAATCTTGTTGTAATGCAGCCTAATCAATTATACGCAACTTTAACTTTTCTATTACCGTTGACTCCCTGATAACATTTTTGTAGTGCTACGCTCGCGTCCTGATGCCTTATGACGCCTGCGCGGGTAGGTGCCAGCTGGTAAAAGTTGAAGTGCCTTCGGGGTAGTTTCACAAAGACGAACAGCTATATGTGTAGTAACTCCTGTTTACTCTCATGGCGGTGGTTTCTAGTGCATTAAATTATCCTCTTAAGACAGTGTGCCGGGAAAATTCATGGTCCCGATAAATCAATGGTAAACTAGGACATAGCCGATGCATCTACACGTGCAATATTCCACTTGCAGTCAATGCAAGCCAGAATACTGGAGACCTATCAGTTAGGCTCAACACCAGGATGTATCCAGCTGTTTACGGGCGTAACACATGTCAACCTTAATCTCTGAGGGTGCCCTACGTACCCAGGTCTAGCCCTTATAGTTAGTTAACGACTATTTTTGTGACTGACCGGCGCTTACTTATAGCCCCTGCGGGCACCGATCGCCCAACACTCCCTTCGGGTGACAAGCGTCAGGGGCTAATGAAAGCAGTAGACGCACACAAGCCCGCAAATATGAGCTGCTATTGCAGGGCTAGACAGAGACTAGTGTAATGTTCTAAAGAACCCTTATAGATGACTTTGTGCATGTCGATGGCTCATTGATATAGGACAAGCGTTTTCCCACTTATGCAGTCTTGATCCTAGTTGATCAAATTTAGCGCGTTTTGTGAATTGTCTTTGCTCTCCATAAACCAGTTTGTTACTGCTCACCTTTTTTTCCGTTTTTGCTGTGCAGTTATCGTCTTCTGCAGTCGTAACACACTTTCGCCTTCTCCACCATGCGCCCCTGTTAGTCCCTTGCTTCTTTTGCTCCGGTGCAAGAAATCGCCACTTAATCTATTTTCCGCACTACTCTCAACAGCTTCCTCCCAAATTAAGTCTCGCACTGGCTTGTACTTATACTTGTTACGACTGCGATCATGTCTGATCCAGCCGGCCTCGATGATGTCACGTATTGTACCTCCATGCGTGACGATTTGTGGCAGCAGACGGACGCCGAATACCGAAGGTTCAAGCACCGCCTCCGTGTCTTGCCGAACCGTGTCGAGCCAGGTTTTCAGTTGCCCTTCTCTTTGACGCCTCCAATTGGGCAGCGGTGCCGAATCGAGAGCAGTAGAACTCAGCTCGTGAGGTGGGTGAAGGAAAACGTGCCAAACCACCTCAGTCGTCTTTCTTGGATGGCCTGAAATATCCTGGCTATATTGTTGCAGCGAGTGCGAACTTCTTCTTTTGAGACATAGTCTGTGTACTTCACTCGAAGGATGGCCCTCAGGCAACGATTGTCAAATGTCCCCAAATCTTCGCTCATCTTTCGTGCGCTCAGCCCAGCTTTCAAAACCGTAGGGGAGGACCGACCGGATGGATGCACGGTATACGTGAATCTTCGTGGTGACAGAGAGGTCGCGTGGGGTCCATAGGCACTTTCGAAGGAACGATAAAACCCGACAAGCAGCGTCGATTCGGGAGAACATGTCGTCCTTACTTTGTGCATTTGGCAGCATCCTCGCCCCGAGGTATTCGAAACGGTCTAATTCTTTAAGTTGACAGCAATTAATCCAGCGGAATGCTTTCTCTTGGTCAAAGATGCAGCTCGAAAACAATTTGGTCTTCCCAGTGTCTATGGATAGGCCGACAAAAATAGCGATCTCATTCACCCGTGACACCATAGAGTGTAGATCACCAAAGCTTGCGGCTAGCAAGGCGATATCATCAGCGTAGTCTAGGTCAGTCTGGCAGCGTCCGGGTGCAACTTCCACACCGTCAGAACTGTGTAGGGCCTTCCCAAAAATCCAGTCAATGGCGTAGTTGGACAAAATGGGTGACAGAATGCAAGCTTGTAGAACACTAGATCGGGTATCGAAGGGTTGGGAGAGATTGTTATGGACGAGGACTCGCGCAGTGGTGGAGCGATAGTAGGCCTTGATCAAGGCAATGATTTTGACCGGCACACCAAGTTCCATTATTCGCCACTGCTTGGCTTTGGTGCACCTCCACCGGAAACCCTAACGGAAATATACACTTATATGTCGGAATCCACGGTTATAGATCGACTTATTTGTTTTCTCTGCGATATGCATCATTCTTGATTCAGGCACATAATCAATAGTTGCTTTTAGCTGCAGTTGGTCGGTGGCAGACTCCCGAGCGCGTTTAAGCTAGTTGGCCCTCCATCACCCAAAGACCGGAGACTCAAAAGTCAAAAATGCGTCTTAAAAGGACTCTTACAACATCCATACAGGGCTTTTGTCGGCAACCCGGACGCCGTCATCGGTCAGGGTTAGATTCAGGCGGTGATTTCCAAGGAAATTTCGCTTTTAGGCTAACGCAGTACGTGATGAACCCATTTTAGTCGGAGAGTGAGGAGAATGCAGTTCGTGGGAGACACAATTAGAGAGATTAATACGGACCATGGGGAGCAACCACCACTGATTAAATGTGTTAACTAATCGATATCGTAGAGATTCACTGGCCTTGTCTTTAATGCGTAAATTTTCGAGACTGGTCCCTGAGCTCGTCGTCGGCCTACGGATAGTGTACAGGAATAATTAATTAATTAATCGCGTTTAACAAAGGATTCTACAGTTGAACAAAATCCGAACCAATATGCGTTGAGTGCATTTTGTCATCCTGTCGTGATTGGTTCTGCGCGTTTGAATTTGCCCTTAACGATTTTGTATGTGACATCCAAATCGATATGTCGTTTGATACATACCTCATCTGAGTGCATTTTGTCGGGAATTCATGACATTTTCTGGTTGGGCAGGTGCCAACAATCCCTGTTTTCTCCCATGCAAATTTTTGTGCCCTGTTTCCAGTGTATGCATAGCCACTTAGGATAAATGGTCTCGTCTTCTAACCGCTAACTGATGTTCGTTTAGGCGGGTTGAGACAGATTTCCCAGTTTGCCTACAATAAACGGCATTACAAATGGAGCGTGGGATTTTGTAGGTAACACTTTTTATCAAGGTAGCTAACCCTGTCCTTAGGGTGTACAAGCCGTGAGCGTAAAGTAGATGTAGGGTGGTGTGCTACTTGTATATGGTGTTTTATAAACTGTATTTAAACAAGCTCTGCTACATTTTTAATGTATGGGAGGGTTCGCCAGGTCATTGTTGTGGGTGCCTGAGTGGCCGTGTTGTTTGAAATACCTTTTTCTTTGGATTCTTGCCGCTTCAGGCATCGATGCACGAAGTCACGCGGGTATCCATTTTTAGAGAACAAGTTAAAGAGGTATTTCATTTCTGCTCGATAACTTTCTTCATCAGAGCAGTGTGTTTTGGCTTGATTTAGGAGACTGTAGACCTAACTCCTTTTTTGTGAGATATGATGATTACTCTCAAAGTGTAGGAGGACCTCCGAATATGTTTCTTTTCGGTAAACTGAGGTGTGGAGTGATCCATCAGTTTTCCTGATGTACGCGGACATCCAGAAATGGGAGTTGTCCATCAGCTTCCGTTTCGAACGTGAATTTAATTCCTGGTAATGTGGAGTTTAGATTTTTGTGGAGCAGGTCTAACCGTTCTTTCTTGATAACGACAACTAATTCATCTACCTCTTGCAGCCAAAATTTTGGTTTAACATTAGGGAGAGCTATAGATTCCAATTTCTGCATTACAGCTTCGGCCAGGAAGCCGGATATGGGTGACCCCATAGGGGCCCCTTTAAGTGGTTGATAGCATTGGTCGGAAAAGGAAAAGTTCGTTTCTAGACAAAGGTATAGGAGTTTGAGTAAAGCATCGGCAGGTACGTCAGTGACGTAGGCCTAGAGTAGTGCTTCGATGCATGATCTCGCTAAATCAAGAGGGATCGAGGTGAAGAGCGAGACCACATCGAATGAAACCATTACCTCGTCAGGTGTAACTGTGATTCCTTTTAATTTGTCTAGAAAACGTTTAGAATCTTCAATGGAGCATTCCGAGTTCTTTGTAAGTTGATTAGTTGGTGAAATAGCCACTTTGAAATTTTATAAGTCGATGCATCGCTTAAGGAGCCTATCGGTCGCAGTGGGATACCAGATTTGTGAATTTTTCGGAAGACCATATATTTTTGCAATAGTTGGTTCTTCCTGTTTGAAGGATTTAGCAAGAACTCCTGATATTAATTTCCTTCCCGCAAGGCGTTTTAGTATTTTTGGGATTTGGGATTTTGTGGGGCCTACAGACAAAGGTTTGTATGTTGAATCGTCTTTTAAAAGTGAAAGCATCTTCCCTGTGTAATCTACTTTGTTTAGGATGGTGTTGGCACCTCATTTGTTGGCAGGTAGCATGATGCTGTCTTTTTCTTGCTTAAGTGCCTTAAGTGCTTTTCTTTCATCGCAAGATAATATTGAGTGCTTACTTAGGTTCTTCAAGGCATGCACAGTAGTGCTGTGAATTGCAAACTGCTCTTCTTCTACATTCACTTTACGCTCACAGCTTGTACATCCTAAGGACAGGGTTAGCTACCTTGATAAAAAAGGTGGTGTCTACAAAATCCCATGTTCCAGTTGCAATGCCGTTTATTGTGCGCAAACGGGGAAATCTGTCTCAACCCGCTTACACGAATATCCGTTAGCGGTTAGAAGACGAGACCATTTATCCCAAGTGGCTATGCATACATTGGAAACAAGGCACACATTTGCATGGGAGAAAACAGGATTTTTAGCACCTGCCCAACCAGAAAAGGCCGTGAATTCCTGGAAGCGATGCACTCAGATGATGCATGCATCAATCGGCATATCGATTTTGATGCCGCATACAAAATCGGTAAGGACACCTTCAAACGCGCAGAACCAATCACGGCAGGATGACAAAATGTACTCAACGCGTATTGGTTCGGATTTTTCCCAACCGTGGAATCCTTTGTTAAACACGGTTAATTAATTAATTGTTCCTGTGCACTACCCGTAGGCCGACGACGAGCTGGGGGAACAGTCTCGAAAATTTAGGCATTAAGGTTTCTATGTTTCCAAAGTATTTCTTCTTATCTTATATATATATATATATATATATATAGCACAAATATGTTGCTAAGAGCGCAACAGGCAAGACGCAGACAGCTGTTTCACGGTCATTACCGATCATCAGTACATCATATATATAAATATATGACTGTCTGATGACGGCTAATAAGCCAGAAATGGCCATTCCGGTCTCCCTTGTCTTTTTCGGTTCCATTTCATCATATGCTACACGTCGCTATGCAACCGCCTGCGAGAGCTCTAGTCTGAGCTCCAGGGCACAACGGAACATACATGTTCCTTAAGCAGATCGGTGAGCCCTACACTATCATCATATTCCCCATCACAACCGACAAAACAACGAGCCTGTTTTTACCGAAGCGCATCCCGCAGCTCGGGTAGTTCTATTATAGAATTCGTTGCGTCTGTCTTGCACTGTGTGTGATCGCAAAACACAAGTGCCAGTCAGGTTGTTCTGCGAGAAATACATCCCTTTGACTGACGCTTAATTTATCCCATCTGTCCTGAGTGAGTATTATTCAGGTAAAAACAGCCGCCGTCTACTGAAAGAGCTTCATAATTTTTTTTATTCACATTTGTGGGACGGCGTGGCTTGAGCTGGCGGGACAGCATCATTGAAGTGGTCTGTTAACTCCTTTCGTGAAGATTGCGTCCCTTCATTAAGATGTAATGTGAGCCACAGCCGAGTCTTTGTGATAGCGTTGCCAGTCGTTTTTCGCACCGCACATCGCGCTGAAGTGTAGCACTGATCTTGTTCATCGTGTTCAGACAGGTGCGTAACGGATGCGTTTTTCAGTATAACCATGATTGGAGTGCTAGGCCTCATAGCGTTTGAAGCCGGCATTTGTACCGGTCAGGCGGTTCAACACAGTGGGCCAGTTGAACCTTTTAAATTTTTTTTGCGACGCCCTGCTACAGCGCAGTGGCCAGTGCTCTGCCTCAGAAGTTACCGACTGTCTTTCTGTCCTTTCAATCACTCCCAGCGTCGTTTGGTCGCACACGAGGACATTCCTAGCTAGTATTTTGATGTTTTGCTTAGCGTGATTGTTGAAAATCGGGACGTAGACCGCGGCAGTTGTAATCTTGACGTTATTAGTACAAAGACGCGTGAACGTTCTCCGCTGACCGCACCCGAAATAGCTGACCTTGATGATGTCGTAGGTTGCACTTCTCCACTTGTGGTGGCAGCGGATTTAGAGAGCTTACCCACCCTCTTCTCCAACTGCGGCGGCAGGTACCAACGAAGGCCCTTCCCGCTATATTTTCATCAATGCTATTATCGACAAAGACAAGGGAGACTGGAATGACCATTTCTGGCTTATTAGCCGTCATCAGCTAGCCATACCCAACCCCAGGTGCTGCGGCGCCCGAGGCTCGAACTCGCGACCTGTTGGGCAGAAGTCCAACGCTCTACCCACTGCGCCACAAGCTCGTTGTCTTGCCGGTTTCATCAATATCAAAATACTGTAATCGACCCGATAAGCAGGCCGAAACTTCATTTGCACGTAGGTCACCTTTGTCAATGAGCACTGAAGTTGACTATATTCGTTATGCTGTTGTTAACAACCCAGTTCTAACGTGGACCGCGGTAAAAAAACGTGGTAACTCTATACGGCAGCATTTTGGGCATTTACTATTATTTATATGCTACAATATTTACTCATGCTGTCGTATGATTAGATGGGCAGTGAACAGTTCTGCTAGTAACGTTCTCGCAGGCAGTATGAATGATATTTACCAATGACGTTGCATTATTTATCGAGGTAGCTGCATGCACGGGAGACAGTTCAGTCTAGGGATTGGTTTCGGGGAGGGACATTGGTTATATTTCTCCCCTAAGTACCTAGCATTTTTTATTCCCTAACAAGCGAAGATGGATTACCCATTAGCCTAGCTACTGGCTGCCTGGCGCGTCCACAGATGGTGGATAGTGGAACGACCTTCAGTGAACGTTAGCTGCGAAATAAGCAGACTCTTGGGTCTGGCGAATAGGCAGTCGCGCACCAGCAGCGACAGTGCTACCAGGATGCGATGGGTTGAGGTCTGGCACACCAAAAGCCTTATAAAAAAATCCAAAATTCCCGGCGATGGCATTGTGACATAGTGACTGTGCACCACCGTCGGCTCGGACAGTGGTCTGATTATGGGGGTGGGGGAGAGAGTGAGGTCGACGGCTCAGCGCATTGTCCTCACTATAAACAATCTGATGTGCCTGAAACTATCACGGTGCGTTAAAAGTCGTGGCTTTGAAGGTTGCCAACTGACAGGATAACTCGGACCGCGTGGTCAGCCCAATGTGTGTTTTGTGTGGAGTGGCTGACTGGTGGACTGAGAGTCAGGCTGCAATGGCTCCTTTTTAATGTGGCCTTTATGACACTCCCATGTGTGGTGGTACGCCCAGGGGCGGCTCCGGTCGTGCCAGCCACCTGCGCCCCCTCCCATCTCCGGTCTTCTTGCCTCTGTCTTGACACCGGGCTCAGGTGGGGGAGGAGGAGAGAGTGCGGTATATGCAGCGCAAGTCTAATATCACTTTAAACTAAATCACGCGCAAGTCACCGTCCCTGCATCACCCTTCCGTGAAGCATAGGGTGGAAATTGTCGAAATCGACGGTCGAACTATCGTGAACCGCCATTCAATAAGTTCGCTTGCCCCCGCTGCCTTGGGAAAACTCTTGAGTCAAAATGCTAGAGGAGACAACCTCGAACAAATAATCCGAGCGAGTGTTGGGGACCCGCCCGTACTCACAATCCCCAAGGTACCTCATGAAAATATGTCCGAATATAGTACTTCGATCCATGCTACGGCGTCTGCGGGCACCGACGCGCTCCGTGACCTTAATCCAGTGGTGCGGGCAAAAAGTATACGAGCTGAACTACTCAATCGGAATCGGACCCTTGGTATTAGATGCTGTAATGTGCGAATGTTCCTGGACTCTGGTACCCAAATTCTGACGGCGCGCAACCTTTATCAGTACAACGTAGATGTGTGCTGCCTGTCAGAAGTCCAAATACGTGACTGGCTTTCTAGAAATAAAGATCCTGGAAGCCAACTCAAAGTTAAGCCCTGTATAACAGTGGCCTTCGCGACTCCTCTGGTAGACATGCTGTGGCGATCGCCCTCTCGTAACAAGCAAACCGTGCACTGCTTCCTTGGGAACCAGTCAATGAATGGGTGGCCTAGTGCGACTGAGAGGTCTCTTCACAAACATCTCTATTGTCTCCGTGTACACACCAACTTCAGCTGCCGAACAGCGCGACAGAAGTTTTACTCGCAGCTGCAAGCGTTATTCGAAAGACTCCTTCTCCGTGATCTGCTGTTTGTTGCTGGGGACTGTAATGGCCGGACTGGACGTGGTGACTCCACTAACAGTTATCTTATTGGCCGTTTTGAGCTTGGTTCTCGATGTCAAAATGGTGATAGACCGCTGAACTTTGCTGACCAGAACCGACTGCTTGTCTCGAACACGTGCTTCCAGCACCGCAACAAACACCTGCTGACGACGGTCATACGACCAGTGAGATCAACTACATCCTAGTCAGTTCTCGATTCCGCAGCTAGGTTCAGGATAGCAGATCGATGTGTGGTGCCGAGACTGGTAATGCCTATGGGTCTGACCATGTTTTCGTTCGGAAACGCTTCGAAGTGCGCCTATCATCCGCACCCAAAATCTCACGTGCTAGACGCCTCGATGTCGCCAAAATCCGGCAACCTGGCACTGTCGAGTCACTGGACAGAGAAATCTGGTCCTGTTTCACTACCCAAACCAACGGAGAAGGCAGTAGTGAGTGGTCCTCACTGAAGGCATTCATCTATGGGACAGCTGAGAAAATCCTTGGATATACTTAGTGCCGCCGCAATGACTGGATCAGCGGAAGAACCTACAGTTGTCTGCCCAGATGGTTCGAGCCAGGCCCCACAACGATACTTCCCTCCGCCAACTTCAAAAGATGACGGCAAAATAGGCTAAGGAAGATCGGAAGCAATATTGCGCTGCAATAGCAACTTCAATTGAGCAAGCCTCAGGCGTAGGTGGCAATCCAAAACTCTACCAAATTATCCGCCAAGTTAGTGGTAGGGCCTCTACACTGAGCGAATCTGTTCGTGAAGTGAATGGCAGCTTTATTGCTGACAACTCGGCCAAAGTCAAGCGTTGACATGAGCACTTCGAGCACCTTATCAACTTCCATACCGAGCCCAGCACCCCCTTACCATGTGCAACGGAGTCTCCTCCCTATGCAGTTTCATGCGACCCCCCTTCTGAAGGACAAGTCACTGACGCCATCCAAAGGTTCCGCAACAACCAGGCACCTGAAGAGGACGGTATACCGCTGAAATCGATAAGTATTATGTCGACACACTGGCGCCCTGGCTCCATGAGGTGATTGCACAAGTGTGAAGAGACGAGGTTGTTCCTGATGACTAAGGGGCGCAGACATCCTTGTGCCTGTGCACCTGAAGGGAGATAAACTGAGATGTGATAACTACCGTTGTATAAGTCTTATCGACGTTGCTGCTAAAATCTTAGCTATTGTCCTTCTCAGGTGATTCCAGGCTGTGCGCGACTCTAGGACGAGGCTCAACTAAGCCGGATTCCATGCTGGGCGTTGATGTGTGGACCAAATATTCACACTAAGGTGCATCCTTGAATCCCGCCATAGTTACCAGCAACCAACGCCCCAATGCTTTATCGATTGGCTGCCACTGTTGCGGTGCTGCGCTCAAGGGAACCACGCATGTCAGCAATCACTATTGCTGCGCGACAGTGCCCAGAAAGGCCACCTTTTGCGACCATAAAGCAGATTGGCATTACCTGTAGCCTTGCAAACTAATGTCTTGCTTTTCTCGGGGCGACATCATAGGAATTTCTGAAGAAGCGAAAGAGAGAGAGAGAGAGAGCATGCCGCGTACACATGCCTCATGGTCATCTGCGACCATAAAGCAGATTGGCGTTACCTGTAACCTTGCACACTAATGTCTTGCTTTTCACCGGGCGACATTATAGGAATTTCTGAGGAAGAGAGAAAGAGAGAGAGAGCATGCTGCGTACACATGCCTCATGGTTATCGAAAGCCCAGAGGAATCGAAATAGCGATGCAGATATCCGCTCCGATTCTCTGACCATCCAAGATGGACATTTTCTTGCGGTGGAAAACTTTTGAATAGTAATGTGGTTTTCGCAGCTTGCTACCTTCAGTTTAAGCTCCCAGTTTCGACAAGCATGTGTTCAAATTTGTACTGGAGGTGACTAAGATTAGTTCACCTCAAGACCTGATTTCTTACAGTCTGGTAGGGGAGAGAGTGAGGTCGACGGCTCAGCGCATTTTCTCTCTCTGCATCTCCAATCTTCTTGACCAATATGGGGAATGTAAACGAAGAGTGAGGTAGCTGCAATGAAAGTCTACTCTCACTATAATCCAGTGCAATTCACCGTCCCTGCACCACCCTGCTGTGAAGCATACGGTGAATATCGTCGAAATCGACTGTCGAACTGTCGTGTTAGCTTGCAATTAACTAAAAAAGTGATGTTTTCTTCTGCCTTCACATGCTTTTAAGAGGGTTATCGCTACTCTACAGAGCTTTCCATGCGGAACTTTATTCCGACAAGTTGGGCGCTAAGGCTGTGGGGCAAGCAGACAGTCTCAAAGCAAGGGTAAATAGGCACTCACCGATCGGCTTCAGGACTCACTCGTCCCGTTGTGCCTTTGAAGCCCAATCTCGAGCCCCGCCAGCAGCCGCACAGTGGCTAGTACCATAGGCAGAATGACATTACCGATAAAGACAATGGAGACTGTAATGGCCATTTTTGGCTTTTTAGCTGTCAGCCGTCATACCTAACCCCAGGTGATGCTCCACCGGAGCATCGAACCCGTGACCCGTCGTTCAGAAGTTCAACGCTCTAGCCATTGAGCCACTGTCTCGTTGTCTTGCCGGTTTCGATTGGGAATATTAACAATGGTAGATAGGTGCTCACTAGGGAGACTTATCAGTAATGTCATTTCTGCCTATGGTGCTAGCTGCTGCGGGGCTGCTGACTGGGCTCGAGAGTGAGCCCCAAGGCACAACGGGGCGAGTGAGTCCTGTAACCGATCGGTGAGTGCCAATCTACCATTGTTAATATTTCCGATCAAAACCGGCAAGACAGCGATCCCGTTGCTCAATGGTTAGAGCGTTGGACTTCTGCTCAACGAATCGCGGGTTCAATCCTCGGGTCGGGCACCACCTGAGGCTAGACTTGCTTGGCTGACGATGGATAAAAGCCAGAAATGACCATTCCAGTCTCTTTTTTCTTCTTCGGTTATGTCATTCCGTCGCAAAGTAATTTATACCAGAGCTGAAACTGTTTTGGCTTTTGCTCATTCGTTAGTTTTTTCCTTTGAGAGAACGCACATTCCAGCAACTACAGTAGATGCGCTATCTACTGAAATGCCCACTGAAACTTTAAAATGTGGTTTTGACTTGAGGAGGTTGCTTACATGGCGCTTTAATAATTATCCTCCAGCACCATGCCAAGATATTTCGTTTACGCCAGGATGTCGGCTCCTGAACTACACTGTAACAGGGCCTACCTAAGAAGTAGGAGTTTTACCCATTGACACCCGATGTCCTTGTGGATTCAAATATATTTTATAGAAAAGATGCACAAAAATATTCTTTCTAACAATTGTTTGGCAGCAAATTTCTTTACTGGAGGAAAGTGAAATTTTCGGTTTGCTAAACGTTTTTATCTTTTAAGTTTGAACCCAAAGTACCGTTTCACATACATTCAGTGTTTCCGAATCATAAACTGTATATTTTCCCCAAATGGAAATCCATAAATTCCTAAAAGCTCTTAAGAGGAGGTCATATAAGGTTCATTAACGTTTGCAGTGTATGTGGACCATGTCGTATACTTTAAAAGCAGCATTAATAAGTGAACAGTTACAGTTGTAGATGAGTGTACGTTTAATGGTCTTAAACGATCTCAGGTAAGAATTTTTGAGCCGAAGAACACCTTTTTCTTCACGTATTGATTTTAAAGAAACCGTCATTTGTTACCAAGTAAGTACAAGCAAGAATATTTTTGTTACTGGTTTACGTAAAATACTTTGTAATTTATTAGGACATTGAAAGTCAGTGAGGAAAGTCATACCAACCCAACTTGAGTAATATTTTCAAACCAAAACACATTTGCGAGTGTCGGTTGGCATTTCATTTACTGTACATGGATTCCATCAAGTTGTGGAAGGTCGTTGAATCGCTTTCGCCATGAAGACTAGCGTACGTTAATTCCACCGTGGTGGGAGTCAACTTTCGCCTGTTTAAGAGTTAACATCATCAGGTATGCATTCTCTCCCGGCCTCTGAGTGGGCGCTCGGTGGCGTTTGAATATATGTTGGTGACCAACATTGTTCAACATCTACGATACCGCCTTGGTTTTTGTCCACCCCTCACCCTCCATCCTCTTAAAAATGGCACCGCTAACTGTCATCTGCCTGGTTGACGGTTTTTTCTCCATACCAGTCCACGATCTCGGCTTACGTAACTTCATCTCTATTTTTTTTCAGGCGAAAGATAGCTACGAAGGCTTTTCTCGTACAGGTCCAAAATAGCAGCTCCTCCTAAACGCATTCGAAAGATCCGTTTTCGGGAAGACGACGTCCTACGTTTTCCAGTTAACACTTTCTCCCAAGAGATCTTAAATCAAAATTTTACTCTCGAAAGCACCTTCTATATAGCTCTTAATCTCGGAAACCGTCTGCATCCTTATTAGATGTGAACACAATCGGAGCCTAATAAAGAGGGGTTATAGGTCAGTAGGTTACTCCCGGTAGCTATTTTACTTTACTCAGAATGGCCAAGTATGGAGGGCCAAGGGCATCTTGTTATCAATTGTATTTCAGCACTGATACGCGCCTTATCCGGTAAGATACAACACTCGCATTCAATGCGCGGACGTTATTTATCCGTTTATCGGTTTTGAGTTGTATTCAAAGGGGACTTTTATTGTACGCTTGCAGTGTTTTTCCTTCCTCTAGCAAGCATAAATAGGGCCGGGGGAGCGGGGAAGCAAACACTTGCATTTTCGTTCTATTTGACCCCACTCAGAATCGAACCTGTTCCTCTTGCAGGCTTCTACGGACGCCCGTGGACGTATCCTCAACGGAGGGAGCTCTTTCGACGGTAGGTGAACCGACTTTTTGCACACAGAAAAATTCTAATCAGCGGCATTGCACCTTGCTTCATTTTCGGTCATTAGTAAGGCTTGGTTTACTTTTAGAAAGCGATCTTAACGTGATTTTCTTTATTGATTTCGTGTAACTGAAACACTTGTAACGCAACAACTTAAGTTGACCCGTGTTAACCTGCCTTGCAATAAAAAATTTTGCTGCAGATGACTAGGCCGTTGAGGTATATTTTCCACGAGTCTGACTTATTTTAAGAAATGTCGCAAGACCGTGACATGCCAAACCGGCAGAGCCTTAACACAGAGTACTCCTCGATCGCTAATACAATAGGCTCCCTATCTCAAGAAATGTCGACCGAAATTCAGAAATGTGTTTTTGATTTGAAAATATATATATGGCAAAGATTCATACTACTTGTAGTAATACTTGTTTGTAGAATGGGCATTACGTGGTTATTTCACAGTGGTTGATTGTCTTCGACCCAAATGTTCATTGAAATTTCGGGTCTGACCCTAAAAAGTCATGTCCGAATCACCTGACTCCATGTCCTGCACTTAATAATTTCAGAAATTATTTACCCGATTATTCTCTGGAGTCCATATACCAGAAACCGCATAGAGAACGCTGGGGGACCCACTGAGGAGCCGAACCCCTAGTTGCTGTTTCACGCAGCAACAGAAACATCGGCGAAACACGTGTCTGAGCTTTTAGCTAGTACCTATGACGGTAGTACGGTAAATCGTCTTTGCCATATAAGATTAATACTACTTGTAGTACTACTTGTTTGTAGAATGGGCATTACGTGGTTATTCCACAGTGGTTGATTGCCTTCGACCCAAATGTTCAGCTGTCTGCGTCTTGCCTGTTGCACTCTTAGCAACATATTTGTGCTATATATATGGTATGTGTCCTATGACACAACGTTCGTTTATCGCCGGTAGGTAACTGGCGGGCGGACAAATGGGATCGAGTGAGATCCTCACCACATTAGTGAGTGTTACGCACTTGTTTGCTTTGTTTATGTACCCTCACTGCACAAGGCATATGATGTACTGATGATCGGTAATGACCGTGAAACAGCTGTCTGCGTCTTGCCTGTTGCACTCTTTAGCAACATATTTGTGCTATATATATGGTATGTGTCCTATGACACAACGTTCGTTTATCGCCGGTAGGTAACTGGCGGGCGGACAAATGGGATCGAGTGAGATCCTTACCACATTAGTGAGTGTTACGCACTTGTTTGGCTTGTTTATGTACCTCACTGCACAAGGCATATGATGTACTGATGATCGGTAATATATATATATATATATATATATATATATATATATATATGTGATGGAATGGAACCGACAAAGACAAGGGAGACCGAAATGGCCTTTCTGGTTTATTAGCCGTCATCAGCCAATCAATTCCAGCCTCAGGTGGTGCCCGACCCGAGGATTGAACCCGCGATTCCTTGAGCAGAAGTCCAACGCTCTAACCATTGAGCAACGGGCTCGCGCAGACTTCCACAATTCGGTTCCCATCCTCGAATATACTGGCGGAGTTTTCTGACCTCTATTTATCCAAAGCTAGGCATACCATCGTCTTCAAGTCACAATGGCGTCCGGGTTATCGAGTCAGTTTGAAACCTTCCAAGCCACGACCCTTAGCGCGTTGGATTTATTATAGTGATGCATTGGGTCCCCTAGACGGGCTGTGTGTGGTAGATGCACCGGACCACCACATGGGCCAAATCAGGGCGTGGCAGGCATTATTTGGGTTGAGGTCCCATAACAAATGCCGAACATGGGGGTGCGTGTGCGCTACATGGGCACATGTAGGTGCAGGTTCACGCTACACCCCACCACTTTGACATTTATGGCGCTCCCACGCCGTGGGATATGATTCAGGCGTGATGGCAAGGTCAAGAGCGTCTACGGCCGCGTCAGCCACCTGTGCCCGACCCCGACTCCGGTTTTCTTGACTCTGCATTTACACCGCGCACACGCGGGCAAGGGAAGAGAGAGAGAGTGCAGTAGATGCAGTGCAAGTCTACTATCACTTAAAACTAATTCAAGCACAAGTCACCGTCCCTGCGCCACCCTTCTGTGGAGCATGCGGTGGACATCGTCGGATTACGACAGTCGAACTGCAATAATGATGCATGTGTTAATGGCCGGTTTCCTCGGTTTCGACCTCACTATACCACGCACCAGCCAACTGTACGAGCCTCTCAGTCAACTGGTACTAAGAACGGGGGTGCACTGACTGACATTGCCAAATGACCCGTCTGCGCGTGTCGCAATCATTCCTGCACGTGTCACTTTTTACTGCTGCTTTAAAATATTATATGATTTGACAAGATGAACACGAAAAGTAAAATTTTGGTTCATCCGTCCTAGGTTTCAAAATCTGCAACTTAAAAACATTCATCTAAAAGATATAGGAAGACTGGGATATTTTCTTTGGCAAGATGATGCTCCACCACACTACAATCGTGATGTAAAATCCTTCTTGATTCGAGCTCGTTAAACTGGTGGACTGGACGTAGGGATTTCACAGAATACCCTCTTCGTTTACCAGACCGCATACCTCTAAAAATCTAACATCTACGCCACAGAACCGTCAACAGTTGTTTAAGTCCGAGTAGCCATTACATGCAATCAACTATCAAGTGACATGTTTCTCGATGGTACTTCGCGTTATCAACAGTGCATGTATCAGAACCGACAACTTTACCACTATAAATTCTAGTGCATACATTTTAGCAGTTGAATGCATTTAAATAAACACTGGTTTTATAATTATTCAGAGCATATTCACAGTTTTGCGACACCCTTTATTTAAGCCTGCATTTCACTAATTACGGTAAGCATTGTATAAACACATGTTTCGTTCATTTTAGACGCTTATGTAAAGTCGGTAGCAATAAGTTAGCTTCTTAATGTCCCCTTATAGAAAGGTACCTTATCGTGAAACGCAGTTTTTGAAAGGAGGAGACTTTCATTTCAAAAACATTTCGTAACTTTGAGATTTCGGACACCGAAATATAGTCTCTACAGAAGTCTGTTTTCTAAGCATCCTAGGCCTTAGATATAAATTCTACTGTTGTAGGAAGACGAATGTGAGATTTCATTAGAAAGACTTTGAAACCCTGAAACACTTACTAAGCACGTTTATCCTTTTTTTGAAAAATATGAAAAACTGAATTCTTAACTACGCCATACTTCTAAGCACAAAGTTCAGAGAACTGCTTTTCTACAAAAGCGCACAAAAACCGGAAAAATGGGATTGCTCAACCACGTAGTCTATTTTTACCGATAAACAACAGGAGACCGTCGAATACAAAGAGCGCGTATTCAGGAAACTTTGATCAGGCCGCCCAGTATCCCTAGAATACCTTAGTCTAAAATTCCTTAACCTGAAAATTGGTGATACAAGCGAACATCGAGTTCCAGGAAACACGCGAAAGGAAGCATACGCGATCGGTGGAACAAGACTTTTACTTGCTTGGCTTTTCGGATTCTTACCTAAAACCCACCATCAGAGACATCCACCGATAAGGAGTTTTCGTCTCTGCTGAGGGTTTCGAGTGAGCATCCGAAAGGTCGAGCGAAGGACCTTCTTGCTTCAGCCATCCCATCTGAACCTGATCCTCTTCCCGACTGACTGCCTACAACAGACTCGCACAAAAAGTTCTGAAGGGCTTCAGCTGGAATTTTGACAGCACTCCACCGGTGTCATCCATCGGTTCCTTCCGCTTTCTACTCTTTACATCCTTATTACTCTGCAGGATGCAGTCGATGGGCATGAACTCTTACCTCTACGCTCCCAAAGATGACATGAAGCATCGTCACTCCTGGCGTGAACTGTACACGGAGAAGGAGGAGGAGAGCATGCGCTCGTTAATTGCTGCCGCTGAGGAGCACAACATCCTCTTCATCTTCGCCCTCTCACCTGGAAGCGACGTGGTTTACTCACAGGAGGATGACGTAAACTTCTTGAAGAGCAAGCTGCAGCAGGTTGGCTCTCGTATTTCTGAATTTCACTGTCTCATTTTTTGTCGCAAAGTGCTCCTATCGCACAGAAGGGAGGGCTAAAGGCGCATTCGCCGGAAGGTTAGTCACGTGCAATCTCATGCGGTGTTAAGCGAAATTCTGAGCTTTTTCGCTTCAGAGAGATTAGTTAAGTAAACTTGCATTATTAGTTAGCCGGCGGCATAGTCCCAATGCAGGATGTAGGCTTTCGAAGCAACTTCCTTCCAGCTGCCTGAGAACGCCAGACTCTGTCAAAAGGACTAATTAAGTAGTAAATATTTTCCCATTTTTTTCGATGTCCTCACAAATTAAAATAAATTTTATAGAAAACATGCATACAATATACTCTCGTGTACTCGATTTGGTAACAAATTACGTCTTCTTCTATTACTATACTTGAAGGAAGGGTAACTGTCGGTTTTAGAAAATGTTTTCTACTTCCCGAATAAGTTTTGTATTCAGTGTTACCAAACTACATGCTATATATGTTCCGCCTAAAGGAAAATCACGCATTTCTCTTAGCTATTATTCTAATAAACTTGTGTAGTGGATGTGAACCATGTTGTATACTTCATAAAAACATCAATAAATGGACATTTCACAGTCTCAAAAATATCGTAACGTTTTTTAAAGAGAGCGTTACCCATTCTTCAAGCATAAAATTGAATGAAGACGTATTTTTTTCCCGAAAGAGTGCAGGAAATAATAATTTGTTCTTTTGGTCCTATAAAATACTATTTGGATTTATAAGGGTAACCAGCATTTGCCTAAGTTGGGCTGATTGTCCACCCAGAAAGTGGTCCAATTTCATGGCTGCTCACTGACTTGCACTTAACGGTGAATCTCATAAATAAATGTTCACTGTACTGACGGGATTCTATTGAGACAGACTTGTGTTGCATTGGCCCCAAATCAAACTTGTCGTAGCGTCAGAAGTGCATGCGACTTGATCTTTCGGTGAGCCCTAGGCACCCCAGTGGATAGTCCCCAGTGGTAGGAATGACGCGACGATTCTCCAAAATGCTCCTGCCTGATGGCAAGTTCATTTGCCGTTTTCTCTCTGTCCGTGCAGGCTGCTCGTCTCGGTTGCCGAGCATACGCCCTCCTTTTCGATGACATTGACACTCGCCTATGCCCAGCGGATCAGGAGATTTTTGGTTCCCCCGGGCGGGCCCAGGTCGCTCTTACCAACGAGATCTACCAAGCCCTCGGCTGTCCAGAAACCTTCCTATTCTGCCCTACAGAGTACTGCGCTAGTCGGGCTGTCCCAAACGTTGCCAAGTCCACCTACCTCGCCACCCTTGGCACTGATCTGGCTCAAGGTCGGTCTCTTCTCATCGTCTACCAATTTACATGCAATACCGTTTATCAATACTCATTAAGTTGCTTCAGTTTCGCAGGTTCGTCGCACCGCGAAGGCTTGTCTTCCCTAAAATTTGTCTAAGCCACGTTAAACCAATAGAAACGTCAACCTCACAGGTCATAAACCAGTTGTCCTCATCACTGTCACTCGTGTTAATATTTGGTCACCTGCACGCCGTTAGCGCGTAGAGTTGGTTTCCGTGATATGATCTCTTGCCTAACTCGCTTCGACGCAGCACATAGCTAGGTCACCTAAGCCGGTGGGTAAGGAGGGCATAATTTACCGATAGTGTTACCGATTATATATACAGTGCGTGCCATATCTAATGAAATCTAGTTTCAGAAATTATTTTCCCGATTATTCTCTGGGAGTCCATATACCAGAAACCGCATAGAGAACGTTGTGGGACCCACTGAGTCGCCTAACCCCTCGTTGCTGCGTCATGCAGCAGCAGAACCATTGGTGAAACAAGTTTCTGGGTTTTTAGCTAGTACGTACGTCGGAAAAACGTTATAACGTCTCTGCCGTATATATATGCTACATGTCGCTATGCGACCGCCTGCGAGGGCTCTAGTCTGAGCTCCAGGGCAAAACGGAACATACATGTTCCTTAAACAGATCGGTGAGCCCCACACTATCATCATATTCCCGATCACAACCGACAAAACAACGAGCCCGTGGCTCAATGGTAGAGCGTTCGACTCAAATACCAAAGGTCGCGGGTTCGAATCCCAGGTTTGCCACACTTGGGATTGGGTATGACTGGCTGATGACGGCTAATAAGCCAGAAATGGCCATTCCGGTCTCCCTTGTCTTTGTCGGTTCCATTACATCATATGCTACACGTCGCTATGCGACCGCCTGCGAGGGCTCTAGTCTAAGCTCCAGGGCACAACGGAACATGCATGTTCCTTAAGCAGATCGGTGAGCCCCACACTATCATCATATTCCCGATCACAACCGACAAAACAACGAGCCCGTGGCCCAATGGTAGAGTCTTCGACTCAAATACCAAAGGTTGCGGTTTCGAATCCCAGGTGTGCCACACTTGGGATTGGGTATGACTGGCTGATGATGGCTAATAAGCCAGAAATGGCCATTCCGGTCTCCCTTGTCTTTGTCGGTTCCATTACATCATATGCTACACGTCGCTATGCGACCGCCTGCGAGGGCTCTAGTCTGAGCTCCAGGGCACAACGGAACATGCATGTTCCTTAAACAGATCGGTGAGCCCCACACTATCATCATATTCCCGATCACAACCGACAAAACAACGAGCCGTGGCTCAATGGTAGAGCGTTCGACTCAAATACCAAAGGTCGCGGGTTCGAATCCCAGGTGTGCCACACTTGGGATTGGGCATGACTGGCTGATGACGGCTAATAAGCCAGAAATGGCCATTCCGGTCTCCCTTGTCTTTGTCGGTTCCATATATATATATATATATATATAGTATAATGAAAAGAAAAATGCTCTTCGGGAAATGGAGTTTTACTCGTAAATTTTCAAGTTGGTGACACCAACCCGTCGTCAGACGAAATGAACAGAGGAGAAAGTGAAGTGGCGCGACAGGACAGATTGTGACAAGCAAACAGCTGGTGTGAGTGGGTGGTGGGTGGACCAATAATCGGGGCATGTTTTTGGGACGGGGGGTGAGAGATAACAATTACATTGGCTTGTTTGGGAGGGGGAGGTGGGCGGCGAGTAACTACGACCGGCTAGATTATCGATCATGGTTCCGGGTTGGATTTAGGGTCACTGCGTCGGTTGGAGGTGTCGGAATGTTTAATTGCGGTTCACCATGTGTGAGGTGGGGTTGGCGAAAAAGTGGGATTAAAAGCCGAAAGGATTAGCAGTCGTTGCTAGGTCGTGGGCGCTCGTTAGTAAATCGTGCACGTAATCCTTCGTAATGAGCATCTAGGTCAACGTGGCGGTTAATGCTAGTTGTGCTAGAGTGCCAAGCTTCGAGGAATTCTCGAGCTTGTTTGGTGTTGGCCATGGCGATCACGTCGGTACTGTCCCAATTGAAGCGATGGTCGCATTCAAGGGAGTGCGCAAACACGAGTGATAAGGGGTCACGTCGGCGAATGGCAAGCTTATGTTCGTTTATGCGAGTCCCAAGACGTCGGCCTGTATGGCCAATGTAAACAGAAGGGCAGTTGGCGCACGGTATGCGGTAAAATGACATTGCTTAATTGTTCTTTTGGAAGGGTGTCCTTTACTCTGCATAGGGTTGCGCGTATGGAGGACGCAGGCTTGTGGGCGACAGAGATGCCAAAAGTGACTTAATTGTCGAGAGATTGTTTCGGAAACACCTTGCATGTAAGGTAAGGAATAAAAATTTCCGTGGCACTATATCTCCATTAGAAACAAGGTTCTGCGTTTGTCTCTGGCGTCGAAGACAATTTTTCACGAAGCTCGTTGGGTATCCATTGGACCGGAAGAACTGATACAAATACGATAGTTCTTTCTTAAGAAGGTCATCGCTGCTGCAATAGCGGAAGGCCCGATGGAATAGGGTTCGAACACAGCTTCTTTTGTGGGCCGCGGGGTGGTTACTTGCATAGTTAAGCACGATTTCTGCTCTGCCGTCTGATGGCTATTAATCCCAGTGAGGAGTGTGTGTGCGAGCTTTCCTATGGACAGCTAGCTAGACACTAGGCCCGGATAACTTACAGGCCGAAAACAACTTTTCGCTCTCAGTCTCTGTGTGTTTATGCCCTAATTACTGCGTTTTCTGTTGAGGCGCAAAAGAAAACCAACCCGCAGTATCATTTGCTACGCTTAACCGGCAACACTGCCATTGGCGCTGGAGGGACAAATCGTTTGTCCCACGAACGGGACAGGCGGTCGCCTGAATGCGTGGCCTTGGCAGCTGCCTGTCAAAGACTGTGGCTTCCGAAGGACCGTGGGCATATCGAACGGGGCGTTGCATTAAATGTATTTAAGGGTAAATGGAGAGGGGGTTGTCTGTCGGAAACGCAGGTGACCGTCTCTATCCTGTGTATGGGGAGACGAGGTCGAGCCTACTAGAGATGGACCCTGGCGCAGTGTTGACTTGCATATGCCTGCTGCACATGTGTTGCGCCTCACTCAAAGTAGTCTCAGCAACTTGGACCCTCTTTGATTGGGAGATGCTATAAGAGTACGTCATTTAAGGTCGAATGTCTGTCTGCAGGACCGAGTTATCCAGTCAGTTTGCAAGCTCCCAAGTCACGCTTTTGCTGCTGGAGAATGGTCGCACAGGGTCGGCCTGGCCACTCCTCCCTTCAAATCCGCACTGCAATCGAGTTTGCAGCGAATTAGCAGTGAATTCTGGAATATTTGACCATTTAAATCCCTATGAAACTGGGTTAACCAATCACAGCGCGCGCGCGCCCGGTACCGTCTCCGATCTTTTTGATTCTCTTGACATCGGGCCGATGTGGGAGAGGAGGATAGCGTGTGATAAATGTTGCGCAAGTCTACTATCACTGCAACCTACTTCACGCCCACCTTACTCTGGGGCACGCGTTGTACCTCGTCGGCAACGACGGTCATGTCGGGATTCCAAGATTTACGTAAGATCAATCAAACGCCACCCGTAAAAGGATTCGATAGCTTAATTACGACTCGCATTTCATTTTTATCAGTGGTTAGACCACGTTAAACTGGATGGAGGTGAGACTGTGCGCAAAGAAACTTCTGTCTACCACGCGCCACATACCTATCGATCTCAAATTAGGCTTTGTGCAGCACGGCAATCGATTTTGGATCTGCGTTCGTAATTATGACGTCCCTCACTACTACAATATGTGATCTAACTCATGCAAAAGGCCGAAATATATGAAAGATTAATGCTCACTCTTAAACCGGCGCTACCCATATGTACAAAAGCTTTGAAATAATAATTAACTACCTATTATAAATCTAAAACTTTAAAGAAAATATGAAAAGTAATATTATGTCGTTATATATATATATATATATATATATATAAACATTTTTAAAATAGCACCATCTTACTAAAACGTGATAAATCGCTGTTAAAGTGACTAATAAATTTACCTACCAATTTCGGATGGAATCTTAGACATAGAATTTTACGTATATTAAGAGAACTTTTCTTTCGCCCAACTCCTTCATTGATATCTTTGCTGTTAGATTACAATTAGTGTCTGATTATCCTTGAAATGCTAGTGAATATTTCACGATTTTCAGCGTTTTCAGGAGATTGACCACAAATTTAGCTTCTGTACTCTGTGTTTATCAACACCTTCAAAATAAGATATTTCTTAAAATTATTTACCAAGGTAGTGAGTTTTGGATATTCATTCTAATGCAGATAGCAATTTATGTCCTATTTTTCGATTCATCCAAACACGAAAACTCATTACGGAAAAATGAAAGACCTCAACAAATGTCGGCAATTAATCTGCTAAAGATCAATTAAAAATACTTTGTTTAATATGGTACCTCTTTGAAAAGCGCTTTAAGTAGATAATAAGCTGCCGAATGTATGCGGACTTTATCTTTTTCCGAGATTAATTCAAGGTGAAAAATGTGGAAGTTTGACCGTTTTTTGACTTCCCGAAAATAAGTGGTACATGTTCTGCCGAAAATGAAAGAACCCAGTTTTCGCTTCATATTGAAGTTTTTTTCACTATGCTTGTTTGCTTAAATATCCGCTTGTAAGGCTGAAAATACACCCGAGCGACCGAATATATACTAAGATTTCGCGAAAACTGTTAATCTCCTTTCGATTACGCTTCTAAGTTCTAGATTATCGGAAATTATATGATACAAAAAGGTATGTTTTCGTATGCTTCCTAGTTAAAATGGGTGTTTCTATGCGTCCATCTCCACAGTATCGTGCATGCATTTTTTACGGTTCCTTTTTTCGGGGTAGTACAATAAATACCTGTAATCAAGTTTTATGGCGAAAACGTCAGAATTTTGCAAAAAATAATTTTCGAAGATGAAATCGTTCCTTGTTTCTGGAAAACACTGCGATTCTTTACACTTACCTTCACCTTATTTTCATTTTAGTAAGATCATATTTTCCGGTCACAGAAGGGATTTATTTGAAATCTTTCTTGCTAATATTAATGTTCTTTTATAGCACAATGCACAAAAACGATGGACTTTGCTCTGTAATGTTTAATAGCATAGGAAATTTCTTTAATGTCCGGCAACCTGCGATTTCGCCCAAATCCTGCATCTTTCCCTTCAATGTATAAGATTGAACATGTAGTACTCTTTAGTTCCCGCTTCCCGAGCCTCAAATCCACTCAAAAAACCAAATTAACAAGACCAACTGTGCGCTGTACAATCACTCAAATTTCGATATCACATTACATCAGTTAGGTCATCTACTGCAGGCTCTGCTGAAACTGTCTCATGAAGGATTGCCTTCCCCTACACTCCTTCGCCGGAAGACCTAAAGCGGAGTTGAGCCGATTGGTGCACCGGCCGTACAGATCGCAGGATCGGCGATGTTCTCAAGGCCAGTTGTGTCACCACGTTCACCGTGTTTCAACTTGGTCCCAGGCTGTCTCACAGTCATCTCAATGACTCCTGCAGGCGTAGTGTACAGGTCTCGCGCACGTTTTTTCCAGCGAAGATGGTCTCCTTTGAGAATACTGAACGAATTTTTGACCAAGAAAACCCCGTAGGAGATTTTCTAAGGGTTAAAAAGTCCTCAAAGTCGCGATTAGTACTCATTGACAGTAGGACACGTGAACATTTATCAGCATCGTAAATAACATCTCGAAGCAACTTTTTGTTTGCCCATGTTGTTTATCGCATTGAATGCACTTTTTCGTTTTTTTGCTCCGGTCCGTGTCTACTCAGACAGCACAAGGCACTTTGCAACCAGTGGGCTAGGGAGGGGTGCAAGTCTATGCCACGTTAATTCAAATAGTAATTACTCAAAGTCTGCTGCTGATAACGGATTGTCTGAAACCGCCTAAGTGAGCATCATTAGGTTGGCCTTCCTGCTTGCTATCGGAGCCCAACTTCAGGCACAAAACGGATCAACGATCCAGATGCGACGCCGTCACAGGACTATTTATTTGGACTTGATTCCTACCCTTGTGATGAATGCTTGATGATTGCTCATTTGAATTGGGCGATTAGCCCGGCGGCGCAATAACTGCCCCTTTTGTGCATCCCTGCCTCAGACGATGGGTGATGGAATTGCGAGGTTTAATAGCCATGTGAATAGTGTCCATGCAACAAGGCTTCGGTCTTCGTCAACCTTACTACCTGCAACTTGGTAGACTAAGCACACTTTCATAATTAGTTACCATACTGACATCACAGGTACTAGCTAAAAGCCCAAACACGTGTTTCGCCGCTCTTGTCCCACTGCATGACACAGAATAAGTTTTTTGTGCCTCAAGCCACGTTTTTCTTCTGGTGCTCTCATTCCAGGCATTAACATCCTCTGGACCGGCCCGATTGTCGTTTCAAAAAACCATTCCCACCCTGGGTATACGCGACCTTGCGCGTTTGCTCAAACGATCAATTGTCCTTTGGGATAATCTGCACGCCAATGACTATGATCAACGTCGCGTCTTCTTGGGACCCTACTGTGGCCGGCCGCTTGCGCTGCGAAGGAGGAAGCTCATTCAAGGCGTCTTGACGAACCCAAACTGCGAGTTTGAGGCCAACTTTGTGGCTCTCCACACACTGGCACAATGGGCCAGGTGAGTACTCATGAGGCCATTCTGGAAGCTGTAAAAACCGGCAGTGATAACGCCAGTTTGATATTATTTATGTAAATAGGTACCTCTAGCACCTCTATCATTTATATGATAGGAGTAGACTATAACCCCTGTTCCCTGAGCCACCTCTACCCCTTACTTACTGTTTATTGAATGTTTAAACTAGTGTTTCTCCACCTTTTTTTTACTGTAAGGGCCTGGTGATGAATAATCGAAAGCGTACGTTTGCCAAACTTTAGTTCTTAAATTTAAATAATTCAGTTGACCCAAATGTGGGATTTGAACCCAAGACAGCCAGGTGAAGGCTTTAGTACAGCCAAACGCTCTAACCACGTGAGCTATGACGCCCCACTGGGAGCCGCGAATCTAATCACACTTGGGTCAACTTGCCCGCCGAGCCTACTATAACATATGGAATCCGCCAATTCTGATACAATAGGCTGACTACCCAAGGAGAATTTCCTAAACAATCAATCTAGAATCCACCCGATGACTACCGGGCGCACTTAATGGGGCAGATTTGAATAATTTGTTTGACCCACTTGTGCAAACCGCGGCGGGACTCGAACACACGACAGCAAGAGGAAGGCTTCAGTACAGTCCACGCTCCAGCCACTTGAAAATTGCAAGAACACATAACTCACTGCAAAATCAGTACCACAAGGATATTTTGGGCGTACTTTCCACAGAATTTGTTTGGATCAGAACCCGACGGAAAATCATACTGCTTAAGCGGCCATTTTTTCGAGAGCTATTTTACAGGCTGCCGAAAAGATGGGTATCTTGGTGTAGCCAAAATATAATGGAGTTATGCTGCCTGTTACTCAATCTTTAAATCCCAAGTAAGTAATACCTTAACATTGGGATCACAATATAGAATTTCGGTGGATGCTTGTGGAGATACGGCGTTTAGTAGACCGTAATTACTGGCCACCTCTAGCGACCGGTGTTTTCTCAGTTGTGTTTGTGGTCGGGAAACAAGATTAGTGGTGAGATTTTGAAGCTGAGACAGGCAATATGATCCTGCACCCGCTCGACATGGGCTTGCGGAGCGGCACTACATACATACATCCGACCTTAAATGGCGTACTCTTATAGCATCTCCCAATCAAAGAGGGTCCAAGTTGCTGAGACTACTTTGAGTGAGGCGCAACACATGTGCAGCAGGCCTATGCAAGTCAACACTGCGCCAGGGCCCATCTCTAGTAGGCTCGACCTCTTCTCCCCTACACAGGATAGAAACGGTCACCTTCGCTTCCGACAGACAACCCCCTCTCCATTTACCCTTAAATACATTTCATGCAACGCCCCGTTCGATATGCCCACGGTCCTACGGGTTCGAGATTAATCTACGAAGATTGCTTCTGTGGAAGCTAGTTCTTTTTGCGGATTTCTCATTCCAGCTACAGGCCATCAGTTGTTACTTCAATCTGTTCCCTTACATGAATTGAGGACTAAGCGATCCGGGTCGCGGATCTGGACATGATTGGTGAAGGTTATAAAAGTAAGCTATGGTTACATGCGGTAGGTAGAAAATCTCCCGAAACATGTACCGACCACCTTCTATCAGCTGGAAGACCTGACGGTATGGATTGCTTGTATTCCTCCACCTTCCTCCGGGAACAGACGCCGTCCATACTACAGATGGCTCTAACCCAGAGAAATCAGGGTTAGAGCAGAGATGCAGTTAGGATTGTTGTCAGGACTAAAACGCGGGAATATTTACCCTTCCTGGAATTTAGCGCATGGCCACTTGTATTACGAGAGGATTGGGGATGTCTTTATAATCATGGAGAGAAGAACATAGAAGCAATTCCAACCGAGATTACTAAGGTTGGTAAGTACAACAGGGGGGGGAGGGGGGGGTTAATCGATAATCACCTCGTGCACGTCGGTGTTCGGTCGGATAATGTTCCCTCCACGAAATCCGTGGCGATATCTTTACACTGTGTTCAGGGTAAGTTACTCTTTGCTACTTGGAGGCTTATGTTATTCCCTACATGTAAGCTTTCTGCCAAGGCCCCCACGGCCGGGAGTTGTAATATTAATTATCGTACCGCATAATCTCAAGGTATTTAATTCACTGCAGGACACTGGCTTTTGTAATATCTCCTTTTCGTCCTCCTGTAAAAGTTACACTGTGTGCAAAAATACTATTTAAGTAATATGCATTATTCCCATTGCTTTCGATGCCTTTATAAATTCAAATATCTTTTATGGGAAATCCGCATAAAAACATTGTTTCTTGTACATATTTGGTAGCAAATGACGCCTTCTTCAACTTTTATACTTGAAGAAAGAGGATAATCTGGTTTTAGAAGTTTCAAGTTATGAGATTTTTTTAAGACCGCGCAATGTCTGTTCGTAAAGCATCGTATATTTCCATTTAAGTAATATTGGTTAAGTATACCATATGTTTCACGTTCACTGCCAAGTGTTTGAGGGGCCTATATTTCGCCGTATTAATAGCATGTATAAATGCAAGGTTTACCTTACACGGAAACTATGCAGTTTGTCCATCGAGAACTCTAAATGCGAGTGTACCAGTAGGTTTGGTTCAAAATTATTTAGGAATTTCGAAGTTTTTGTTTTTAACTCGAAACACCCTGCGTCTTAAAATATAAAATGTGCAGAAGACGCAATTTCATAGTCAAACAGGAATATTTTTGGCCATTTTTTCCCTTAAACATAATTGACAATGAAAGTGGAAGTAGTGCATACTACTAAAGTAACCGTTTTTTACAGAATGCGGTTTTTGAAAGTGGCCGGAAAGAAGCTTTTCAAAAGTTAACATCTTGACGTGACTGAAATATCTTGCGACTACGCTGCATGATAAGTAATAGTATAACTCTACTTAAGTGATCGAAAACATATTTGAGACTTTCGGTAACCATTTAATGAGGTAACACACCTTCTGTACGTTCTAACCTGTGACTCTTCAAAGTTTCTTAACTGCTCGTTAAGCTCTTCTGTCGGGGGTGAAATCAGGTGCGGGTTTTGCGTACATGTGCACCCAAACCCACCCTTGAGTGTGAAGAAAAGGAATCCTATGCTATATTGGGTTTCGCAATTCACGCGGTATTTGTCTACCCATTCACGGGCACTCACTTCTGCTACTAATCCAAAATTGACTTGGTCGCCTTCTCCTGGCCCAGCTCGTAATCGTCAGTACAAATGCTAATCCAAGCGCCTCCACAGCCCATGGTATCGCGGGACAGTGTGGTCCAATCGCTCCAATTCTATACTGAACCGATACAAGCGAAAATGCGAGTCCCAGGAAGTAATTGAGAGGAAGTAGATACGATCGCCGGAAGGACAACGACTTTATTCACTGTGTACGAATTACACTGTCCCTGAAGGCGGGTTCAAGCAGGAATTCAAAACGTCGGGAGAATAAAGTTCTTGTCCCAGCGATCGCGTTCTCGCATTCAGAGTCGTTCGGTTGGCGTTTTACCGCTGCATGCGGAAGACAGTCAGACGCAGCATCCCTTACGGGTCGAAGTCAACTTCATCTGTCCCCGTCTTTTAATTGTCCACCGCGGTGGTGTTGCCAACTTGAGTAGCATCCGCCGTCTGGTCGGCGGCGTGTGTGGTTAAGCCATCTGAGATTGAGAACTTGTATTTTTTCCTCAGGTGTCATCATTCCCGACCGGTGGTAGTTCCATTTTAGTGACCTGTTAAACGATCCAAAGTCGTAGTGTTTTCGGTAGAATGGCACTTATTTAACACCGTGTTCTCCCTTTGGTCATCAGCAGTTGATGGCCCTGTTTCAAGCCGTACGGCAGGACAACTTTTATTGTAGCTGCCTAATCCGCCACCTGAACCGGAAACACGATGATGCACTCTGTCGCGTATGACAAGCGAGCCCTCACCCGATCTATTCATTTTCTCGGGAGCAATACGCGGCCATTTATTTAATGCTTAAGGGGTCCTTATCCTGCTTCCCCCATCTCTTTCCCTCCGATCATCCACATTCACACCCTCCTTCCCCCACACATTCATCTGTGTCCTATTTGTCCCCTGCCTATGGCCAGATTTGCCGATCCCTCCTCCGCAGATTCGGTTCCCGTGTCTGCCGACTTGGCTGACATTGGTGACGACTTGGAGAAGGAGAAGAACGAGTCCTCCACTGACCTCCAACCCAACAAAAAGAGCGAGTTGGGCAATGCTGATGGCTCAGACGGCAACCGGTCGCCGTCAAAAGTGCCCATCTACAAGCCGCGTCAGGCCCTGCTCAACGCTCTTCGTGATTGGCTTGCCCTGATGCACCAGGTAACCCCCTTCCCCTCCCCAATTACACTCATTCGTGAACGTAGACTGACGCTTATGGCGCACGGTAGCCTCTAACTCACCGAAAGCCTGACTGGGGATGTTTTCCCTGCTCGGCGGCGCCTTGCAACAACGACCGACCTCCTCCAGTCTTCCACGTAGAGCACTCATCTTTTGGATCTGGTGCTCTTAAAAAAACGTTTTCCCCATGGACACTACTCGGGAATTCGACTGATTTTGTTTACTTGAAGAAGACAGTGGGATACGTTTCCGGCTTAAATGTTATATTCAGGCAGTCATGCTCAACTCAGGCCAGATGGAGGGCCTGAGATTTAAATGCGGCCAGGAGCTGTATTTCTAAGCTCCATTCGGGCGGCTGTACTCGAAAATGCCCAATTCGGGTGGGAATAGGGACTATGTTATCTGGCGATAGGGTCTTAACTGACTGCGTTTTAGCCCTGACTCGGGATTTATTGGATACCGATTTTTCGGCCTGGGACCTGCCTTCACACCCCAAAACCTGTGAAATTGGGCACGACCTTTTCCTCTGCAGAGGTGCACGCTGAAGGCTGGCCCCCAGTCACTGAGCTAGGTGTACTTTCCGGACAGGCTGCATGCCTTAGTGCATAACAGAATTCGAGATTTTTCTGTCAGCTCTTACCTTACACGAACCTGACCATTGTTCATGTCTGACGGAACTTTTACTCGATTTGCACCCTGCCAGATGGCTTCATTCGTTCTATTTACGTCGTTGGTTAAGACTACGACTTTGCTGTCAGCCATCCTTACGTCTACCTCTTACTCCTATGCGGCTGAGTTTGTAAAGAAGACGGTGATGCGGCACGCTATCGAAAACTTTGTTGAAGTCGATATAGACTGCGTGCTTCGTATTTCCTCTATGGACTGCCTCAGTACAACGTTCTAAACAGTAGAGCCACTTTGTCACGCAGGACATACCTCTACGGAAACCGTACTGGATCTCTGAAAGCAGATGGTTATGTTCTAGGAACTGCATTAATTGTTGCTTTATTATTTTTTCCATGATTTTGCAGCAAATTGCAGTAAGGCTGACCGGTCTATAATTGTTTGCGGAGACTCGGCTTCCATCCTTATAGAGCGGCGTAATCCATACGGATTTCCAATCGGCTGGTAGACTTGCGGTCTCGAAGGATGTTTGGAAAAGCCTAGAGAGTGGTTTTGCCAACTCTCTGGCGAGCTCTTTCAACATCTTGGCCAGTAATTCACCGGGACCTGGTGACTAAGATTCCTTTAACCCTATCAGTTCCTTGAGGACAATAGCCTCTGTGAATTGAACTGTCTCGACTATCGCATCCACTTCGAAAACATCGGTAGGATAATCGTATCTCGTTTCCTTTGTGAAAACTGATCGGAAATATTCCGAAAAATGATCAGCCTTCACTCCGTCTTCAGTAAGGTCTATACCCTCGGGTTTCGGGTTCACTGTGGCCCGGTTCAGCAGGTCCACTTCGAAATCCCGTCTTATTCCAACAATAAGGCCCTTGACCCGATTTCTCTGAGTTTTGTACGCAGATGCAGGAGTCCCGTCCCTAAGCGATTTTTTCCACAATCTCTGCTTTTTGTTAACTTCGATTTTTATGGCTTGCACAAGCCATCGCGGTCTGTTGGTTAACCTCTTTCTAAAAATCGGACAGTGATTTTCGATAAGCCTGTGCACTATATCCCGGAACTTTCCCCAGTCCGCTGTTATGTTTCCAAAGAATAAAGGTTCCCACTGAGTTTGCGTGAGTTTGGCCCTCATTCCATCGAAATCGCCTTGCCATATATTCCTTCTGATTGTTGTGAATGTTGCTGGTATAGAAAATAGTGAGTACTCCCATCGCAGCACCACGTGGTCACTTTTACCTAGTGGCGGTAGACATGACACTTCGTCGATGCTGTCCTGCGACTTTGTGAGAACTAGGTCCAGGCAATTGGCCTGTTGTCCTTCGCACACCCTTCTTGGAAAAGTGACGTGCTGTGTGAGAAGTAGCTTTAGCGTCGTTCTCAGAATGCAACCGTCAAAGGCTAGATCAGAGCTATGTGCGCAGGCCGAGCCCCAGTCGATTTGAGGCGCATTGAAATCACCCATGATCAGGATATCCAACCGTGTAGCAATCTTTTCAAGCTCCTCTAGCAGGAAAACATCGGCTAAGGGATCTCTTCTCGGTGGACGGTAGAGTGTCAGGACATCTAGACTTTATGAACCTGGTACTTTTATGGATAGCCATTTCGCCTTGGAAGTAGACGCCAATTTATAAGTTTTGCCTAAAACGGTAATTTCGCTTTTCACATATGTGAGTACGCCGCCTCCTAGACGCTCTTTCCTGTCTTTTCTAAAAAGTTGGTAGCTAGCCATAGTTACCTACCGGTCGTCCACATGTTGGGACAACCAAGTTTCTGTTAGGGAAATTATATCAGGAGATAAATCGCAGACATGAATCTTAAGTTCGTCGAGCTTCGATAGCATAATCTGTGCATTGATGTACATTAATGTTAGTTTGCTGTATGCTCGGAAAGTGCTAACAGTCGGGCGCGAGCCCCCTGTTTACTGGGCCAACTGCGTGGTAATCCGGAACGGGCCTCTCCAGGGGGAGAACAATAGACGATGGATCACTTGGTTGTTGTAAATAACCAAATTTGTTTCACCCTTCGCTGAGCCGCCGTCTCAGTTGGATGACAAGTTGATGGCGTTTTTTCCGCTCCGCAGGTAAGAAATCCTGTTGAAAAAAACTCCAGGGTTTGAGTTTTTTTAACTTAAAGCGCCTAGACAGAATGAGACGGGCTTCCTGGCTACTGGTCAAGATAACTTTTAAAGGCCTAGGACGTGTTGATTAAGATTGGCTCTCAAGCCGTTTTCCAATGCGGAAGGCTTTTTCCAGTTCAATCGACGTATTGGGTTCCAGCATATTGTTCAAAAGTTCATGAAAGTGGTTCATCTCTTTGGAATATCGGTCTGCTGGAGTTGTAGCTGTTGATTCAGGTAGTCCCTGTATTATGGAACCTTTTTTCTGTCAGCGGCATTTTTTATGCCTACCACGCTGTCTTCCACTATCTGGTGGAAAGGTTTCACGTTGCTCACTTGTGATAACGGAGCGGATGCTGCTTGGCTATATGTTGGTTTTTTTTTGATTTCGGCGAAATCCAAGACTTCGACGATTTTGAATCGCAGGTGGTAGTTCCGGTTGCGGAATCAATACCACTGCTTGTGCTTGGCGCGTGGATCGCAGTATTTCCTGTGGTGGACGAGGCAATGGCCGAAGCCCTTGTTCGAGTTTTTTGAGGCATCTCTCGAAGTCGGTCGTCCATTAACCTTTTCCTTCTTGATGTCAGATTTGCGTTTACGAAGGGTTTTTAATAGTAATATTAATTTGTGAGATAGTCCGCCGACGTGATGAGGTGACCGAGTGGTTAGCGAGCGTGGTCATAGCACTAGTTGTTGCGGACTCAATCCCGGCATGACTTTTGGAATTCTTGTGTGGTGGCTTACGAATTAACGAATGGCTAAGTGTAAGTTACACTACAAGCGGTTTTACACAAGCAGTATATAAATGAGCTACTCAGCCTTTTTGCAAATTAATGAAGGGCCTCGGAACGTGCTTAAATACGTCTGCTAGTGAAAGTGTCTGACAGTATGTGTTATAACGAGCTCCTCGATATAAATTTCACAATCAGTTTTACAGAATATAGATAATGAATGACTCAGCCTTTTTGTAGATACTCCTCAGAAACCCTGACGAGCCGTTAGAGACTGGATTGGACTGGTAGGCTGTGTAGGCCAAGCCAAGATTTCCGGCAGGGTGCTCGATTTGGATAACTATCATGGTCGAACAATGAGGGTATCGAAGGCAACTAAATGGAGCATTCAATTAATATCTGTGGTTTGTTTGTTTCAGTGCAAAGACTCGATTTAAATCGGTTTTCTTGCTGCTCAAAATTTAACCTGCGCGACACAGTTTAAATTCGTCTGATAACTGTGCAGTTGGTCCGTGTTATCAATTGAATTAGTATTCATATGTGACTAGTATTCATCTGGGGTCAACCTGACTTGCGGTTGAAACATGTCTGAATGGAAAATTTAAGTCTCTGTCTGCCTTGTTTCCTTCGTTTTTATGCCAGAGGGGGGTGCCTCTCATGTAAGAGCGAAGCGTGTTCTTTGGCATCTGCTTCCTCTGACTGCGTCACGCGTCTCATCTCGGTGCCGCCCATCACCTTTGTGTGAAAAAACTGGTGTATATGAACTTTGCCGACAAGGGAGACTGGAATAGCCATTTCTGGCTCATTAGCCGTCGCTAGCCAGTCATACCCAACCCCGGGTGGTGTGTCCCACCCGAGGCTCGAGCCGCTGTGCCGCTAATGACTAGGCTCGAGAGGGAGCCCCAAGACAGAACGGAAGGGGTGAGTTCCGTTAGCGATCGGTGAGCGTTCCTATGTGAATGATACTTTTCCCTATCTAAACCGGCAAGACAAAGAGCCCGTGGTGCCGTGGGTTACTGTTGGTCTTCTACTCAACAGGTTACGGGTTCGAGCCTCGGGTAGGGCACCATCTGGGATTGGGTATGACTGGCTGATGTCAGCTTCTAAATCATAAATGGACATTCCATTCTCCCTTTTCTTTATCGGCATTGTTAATCTGTCTCTCATACTCCTAGCCACTATGCGGCTGCTGGCGGGGTTCAATAACGAGCCCCAAGGCAGAACGGGACCATTGAGTTCCGTTAACGATCGGTGAGCGTTCAGCAACGAAAACCTGGTATATTATGCTGGGTGGGAGCAGTTCGTTTGTGGCCCCCTAAACGGGCCACGTGGTAGATGCGTTGGACCAACACGGGGGCCACATTAGGGCACGGCAGGCGTTATTCGGGTTTCGCTCCCATAACAAATGCCGAACATGGAGGTGTGGTGGCACGTTTTTGGGCGGCTAGGACTTAGGGGACCCAGCCGCGCCAGCCACCTGCGTCCTCTCCCGCCTCCTGTCTTCTTGACTCTGTCATGACACCGGGTTCAGGTGGGGGAGGAGGAGGGAATGCGGTAGCTGCAGCGCAAGGCTACTATCACTTAAAACTAATTCACGCGCAAGTCACCGTCCCTGCTTCACTTTCCCATGGTGGACATACGGTGGACATTGTCGGACTACGACGGTCGAACTGTCATGTGGCACGCGACGGTAGACTGAACAGTGTGTGTGCTGGGCCGAGCAATTCAGAAGTATCCTTAATTGCACATCAGACTGGATCTACCGCCTTTATTACCAAAACCATCCGGGCTGTGCAATAGATTTCCAGCGGTTAAGCACCGGGATCCGACGCAATCCCACCGGAAGTCTACAAACACGGCGCGCCCCGGCTGCTGCTGGAACTCACAACAATATTTCAGAAGATGCGACGCCAAGCACACAATCCTTAGGATTTCAAAGACGCGACCATCGTCCATCTCTACAAGTGGAAGGGGAACTGACAACTCTGTGATAACCACAGAGGCATCTCGTTGCTCAACATCGCCGGGAAGACCTTCGCCCTTATAAGCAGGGACTGCTCCCGAAAAGCGGATTTGGCTTTCGACGACACCGCGGAACAACCGACATGATTTTCGCCGCTCACCAGCTACAAGAGAAGTACCAGGAGATGCGAACCCACCTCTACACTACCTTCGTGGATCTGACAAAAGACTTTGACACGGGGAATCGCGACGGATTGTGGAAAGTCATGCAGAAATTTGGCTGTCTGAGCGGTTCACGCACACGGTGCGCCAGCTTCATGACGGGATGACGGCGCGCGTCCCTGAAAACGGGACGGTATCCGAAGCAATAGAGTGAAGCAGGACTGCGCACTGGCCCCCACCCTGTTCAGTCTCATGTTCTCTGCTATGCTGATGGACGCCTACCGAGATGAGCAGCCTGGGATTCGCATCGCCTGCAGAACTGACGGGCACCTTCTCAACAGTCAGCGTATGCAGGCCCCAACGCGCGTGTCTACGACTTCGACTGCGCCCTTAACACCGTGACGGAGGAGGACATGTAAAGGAATGTGGACCTCTTCGTCGCAGGCTGTGCCAAGTTTGGATTAACAATCAGTACAGCCAAAACGGTGGTCATGAACCAACTGCCACCCAACGCGGAATACAATTTTCCCCGAATCAATGTCAATGTCTACTCCGGCCAAGCTAAGAAGCTGCATCACTTCTATCTCAGCTGCCTCCGCAGAATACTGAAGCTGAAATGGCAAGACATGATCCTGCACGAGGGAGTCCTGGAAGAATAGACGACGAGCGTTTACCCAAACAACTTTTCTACGGACATTTCGCTACGGGCGCTTGCCGACAGTGAGGTCAAAAAAGACGCTTCAAGGACACTTTGAAGAAATCTCTGAAGCAACTGCGAATTAACCCAGTGACCTGGGAGGAACTCGCCCAGGATAGGCCAGCATGAATAAAATCCGTGAAGACTGGTTCAGCAATCTACGAGGCCAACCGGATCGCCGCTGCTAAGGCCAAAAGGGCGGCTCGCAAGTCACAAGCACTGCCAATGCCCAAGCCCTGCCAACGCACTTTCCGCGCGCGATTTGGCCTGGTCTGACATCTTTGAACTTAATGCAACAACAGTCCCTCAACATCAACCTCTGAAACATCTACCTCAGACCCAACGACGATGACTACATTAACCACTGATAACAACTCTATCGATGCCCCGCCGCCCATGATCACTGACACCTTCCTCTCTCCTCCACCCCTTGCGCCGATCATGGCAACGAACACCAGTTGCCCCACTTCCACCAACTCAGTAGCCACCTCCGACTACCTGCCATCTGCTACCTCCAACCACCACCACCGCCCCCAGTACCAGCGATGGGGACTCAGTACTACCCTGTCGTCATTGCGATCGCACATTCACCTCACACATCGGCCTGGTCGGTCACTTGCAAATCCATCGCAGCGAGACTGGGGAACTAGTACCTGGAGCAGCAACACACAGCAGAGACCGGGGCCTCCAATATCCTCTGCCCCCGCGCATTCACTCACCGCATGGGCCTGCTCGGTCACATGCGCATCTCCGAAAGCTGAATCAACCACGATGCCAACATATCTAACACATAGTGCACACCCATTAAAACTTCCAACAGTCCTCCAATGAGCGCGGCTATAAGTATCAGCAGCAGAACCCCTGCAGGCTCAGCTCCTTCCGACATATCCTGTCCTCATTGTCACCACACATTCATATCACGCATCGGCCAGGTCGGTCACATGCGAATCGATCGCATGTAGACAGGCGAACCAGTGCCAGGAGCACCAACGTACACCTGACTCAACTGTCTGCCCTGCCCACGCCTATTCACACATCGCTTGGGCCTATTGGGTCATATGTGTCTCCATGAGCACTTGCGGTAGAAAACCGCCGGCTATACCACAACACTACATCTCTCCTCATCAGCCTCTGCACCCCACATGATCACACGCAACACGACAAAAAACATGCTATCCGTGTGCATAACTGATTGAGAGGCAAGTATGATCCCCGGATGCCTCTCTATGTGGCTCTGCTGCCTGTGATCTGAGCTTGAGAATATCACGAGGCGATAAGTTCCATCGGTTGGAAGGTTGCCAACTGACAATTACACTCCGACCTCGCAGTCAGTCCAATGTGTTTTGTGTGGCATAGCTTACTAGTGGCCTGCGAGTCAGGCTACCATGGCTCCTTCTTCACACATGCGAGATGTGAGCCGCTCAATCCCCTGGCGTATGAAATCCTGGTGCTTGTTTTTAGGGTGACCAAGTCGTGTATGTAGTACGCGTAGCCGATGTCACCAGCAGCTGCGCCCACTCCAACATCAGACATCTGACCGGCTCGGATGGTGGTCTGATTGTAGGAGTGAGGGAGAGAGTGAAATCGACGACTCAGCGCATTTTTCTCGCTATAACAAGCTGACGCGTTTGAAACTATCCCGGTGCGCTAAAAGCCGTGGCTTGGAAGGTTGCCAACTGACGGGATAACTCGGACCGCGCGGTCAGCCCAGTGTGTGTTTTGTGTGGAGTGGCCTTTATGGCACTCTCACTGTGGGATACGGGCCAGGTGCGGGGGAACCGAAAATTGCTTATATTGAATTGTCAAACTTCCAGCGAGGACCTTCATACGCCTGTTCAGTGTCTGGACACAAAAGCAAAATTTTTGTGTTTGTATCGACTTTATGCACTTTTAATTATTGATTGTTGCCTTGCATCCGACAACATTCTTGCGCCCTGGGGCAAAACTGGGCGCAATAAGGTTCTTCTTCTCCAAGAGAACTATTAAGGCGTGGATTCTTCTGCCCATTCGTTGGCACTTTTAAGCGGAAGCTTGACCAGTACAGCCATATGTATCACCACGACACGAGAAACTAACACAGTTCCCCAAACTATCCCCACTCACAAATTTACGTGTTATCGAACATACTAATCCCTCTTTTTGAGTAATATTATTTTATAATTGCTTTGCCCGACGCCCTGTAGAGTGATGGGGGAGATAAACCTTTGTCCAACGTTCGATAAGGAGGTCAAAGTTGTTGCCAAACTTTCCCCCTTATAAAACTGGACTGAAACTGAACTGATAACTTTTCTGATCTGTCGACGTTTTTATTGTCTCCACTGTAGGACCAAGGTGTAGCAAGTGCCTCCAAAACTCCCTGTGACCTCTCCTCCTCACCAATGGACACGGACAGTGCAGAGCCGTCCGAAAACGCAATGCAGGTATTTCAACTTTTGCACAACCTATTGATGGTGGAAAGTAAATAACAGCTAATCTTGCCCCCTCACCATCTCCTCAAACCCCGTGTTTTTCGAGAAATACGTCCATCTGGTTTGCCGTAGTTTTCGGCAACCGCAGTTTGATCGTTTTTTCCTCCCCACGTGCCTTCCTGCCACCCAAGAGCCGGCGAAACTGCGGCTCACTGAGCACGTGCTACTTGGCGGAGGAAGGGTTGCTTATAGTCTCCGAATTCTGAAGGTGGATCTGTCTGACAAACGCCACTTAGGTTTTCAGGTTTGTGCCGGACGGGTGCGGGCAGTCGTTGTCGTGTCGGAGTGCCTTAGAACATTTTATTAGGTACCTGCTACGGTGGCACATTTCTTCACTGTAGAAGTTGCATAGCGTTTTTAATTGCTCGCGGGGGTTGTGTGTGTATGGGTGCGCGCCAAGATTTGTGGCTTGAACTTTTTCCAACTGACGGGACCTGTCGCTCGTCGTGGAAGTATTTTGGACTGACTGAAGGACTGAGAGTCGGGCTGTAATTGCTGCTTTTTATGTGGCCTATATGATCTCCCTCTCATGCACTATGCTATCCAACCCATAAACCTTGATGACGTTTTCAATTTTACTTATTGATCTAACCCGTTTGGAAAATGTCCTTTTTGCACATGAATTAATTTGGCGGTCTTAGTGTTAAATCTACTGTACCCTATATTGAGAAAATGTTTTTTACTAACTCGTCTAGACTTAATTTGTGTATCTTAGCTTTGTTTTCGTTTTTGTGGGTTGAAAACAATTTAATGTCCAGACTTTTACTAAATAAGACTAGCCGCACTTTAACTTTGATTTTTGTTCGCAGCGAGAGAGAGAGAGAAGAGAGGAGAGAGAGAGAGAGAGAGAGAGAGAGAGAGAGAGAGAGAGAGAGAGAGAGAGAGAGAGAGAGAGGAGAGAGAGAGAGAGAGAGAGGAGAGAGAGAGGGAGGAGTGCTGGCGTACAGTAGAGATGACCATATGATCGTAGTTCAGACAAACAAAGGAAACAAAAAAATCAAGATATCAAAAGGAAATAGGCAGTGTAGTATACAAATACAGAAAATGACCACGTGAATGGAGAGCAAAATAAATGGCGGCTCGAATAAAAAAGCCCGCCAGATGAAGCAAATAGGTTATTGGTAGAACATGAGACGTTTTATCGATTTTTAAATGTCAGCTTTCAAACCTCTGTGATTGCTTGCCGTAAAGTGCCGTTCTTACGAATAAAAACAGTTCCTTGCTATAATTTTTTTAAAATTAATTGAAAGCATATTCTTAGTTGACTTGTTGTGGACGTTCATTTTTTTGACAACGAGGTTTTATGTTTGGGTTGGTCTTCACATGCGAGCTAGGGACCATCTACATGACAAAGAACGCCCAAGCCACCACTAATTCGGTATGTGCTTTGATGGTTTTCATAAATACATAGAACGGAACTTATCTTTATGGGCAAGCGATCAGAGCACTGAAAATCCTAAAGTATTCATTGGCATTTCAAGGGCACTCCGAAACTCAACTGACTCCGGCGTCAGCAAGGATCACCAAATTTACTAGTCACTGACCGGCTCGTCAGCAGGTGACCTTATGAAATATTTTATCCCTATGACGTTTTCAACAGCAAAATCCTCTTTGCTTTGATCGAATACATCTCGACCGCTAGAAAAATTGAAAAATTCTAGTCGTTTCCACAACAACCCATTACAATACATGAGCGGACATAACACAGTTGACTTTGTGTCAGACTTTATACAGCACTACTTCTGGGAGGAGATTTAGTCTAATTTATGTCACCGGTGCTGCGTGGCCGACGTCGTGGTTGCGACAGTTGAACTGACATCATGTTTTTCATTTCTCGCTTTAGTTTTATTAAGGGAAAGATAGGCGAACGCCTTTGAGCTCCCTATTGGTCATAAAGTGGCTAAGAAAACATCGATACACAAGGATAATTGAAAAGACGTTTCCATAATGACACGGAAAAAAACAAACAGCCGTCGGCTGGTCGACAACATACGCTTAAAAGACTACTCAAGTATTGTGAGTAGTATAATCACATGCAATTGAACTAGGTTTGATAAGCGTCGAGTTTGCGCTTAAAGGAATTCACGGTGGTAAAGAGAACATCATCCGTGGGCAAAGCGTTCCACGCTGCAACAACTCTGTTACTGAAGAAGTACTTGCATCCGTCGACCCTTGCTTTACCTGTGCGTAGTTTTAAAGATTGACCTCGCAAGGTGGGCGTGTTAGTCAGAGTGAAAAAAATCATTGGGAATAAAGCAAGTCTACGCCATTCATAATCCGAAAAGTTAGTATGAGATCTTCTCGTAGTTGCCTGTAGGAAAGGGGAAATATGTTGAAGGTCGATAGTCGCGCAATCGCAGGCCTTTAGTCCTTTTTGTCACCCGCCTCTGGACCTTTTCTAAGACGGTACTATCCTTGACAGTCCATGGTTTCCATGCATGTATGGCATATTCTAGGTTCGGTCGCACGAAGCTTCCAAATATTTTGGAGAAATTGTCTTTGTCAAATCCCATAAAGGTGCGCCTGATGAGTTGCAATATAGACATGGTTGAATTGGCCACCTGGGTGCAGTTCTGTGATGGTTTGAGTGACGATGTAATCCACAGACCCAAGTCTTTTTGACTGTCAACTGGTTGCAATGGTGCACCATTTAGAAAGTAAATTCTTGGTCTAGAGACTCCATGGCGGCCAATTTGAAGAAAATTGCATAAGCCAGCGCTTTGACCAGTCCTCGTGCCTGTTCAAGTTCAGCTGCAGATGGTCTTCGTCTGCCGTATTGTCAACAACTTTCCATAGTTTTTTGTCGTCAGCGAAAAGGAGGACATCACAGTCAAGGTCCCTGACACAGTCATTGATGGTAACAAGGAATAATATGGAGCCTAATATTGAGCCCTGTGGGACGCCCCTCTCCATGGTTACTTCTGAGGACTGCTGGTGTCTGACTTGTACTCTTTGGGACCGTCCAATCAAAAAGTATTGGATCCATACTAGGAACTGCTACGCTGCGCAGTGTATGCCGGAGACGTTGGTGAGGAACGCTGTCAAAGGAACAATGGAACAAAGGTCAATGAAATTAATGTTCTGGCGCACATAATCTGCGGGGTTTTATATATATACTTATTCGAACGTGGTTGTCTGGATACTTGAAAAGTCAGTCACACTGTGAGATGTTTAACCGATATGCTGAGTGGTATTTTTTTGATTCATCTCGTTCATTTCAAAGCCTCTTTTTCGAAGTATTTCGTCTAGGATTATCATTGGGTTGCCTGGAACATATCAGTGTTGGAGGTATATAACGTCACTTTGATTTTATCCCAGTAATTCCCATGTTTTCATAAAGTTTCAGTTGCTACCGGTCGTAGATAGCAAGGTAGTTACGTTGAATTTTTTGGTAGAACCTCAGTAAGGGGAAATATTTTAGGCCTGGCTACCATTCGTGAGACTTTCTGAACTCCAGTTGCGCTGTGCAAGCCCAGTAACTATGTCTCCGCACTTCGTGCCGTTCCTGTGGCTGTTCAAAACCTTGCTTTATTGTTTTCCAATTTTTGACAATCTGTCAAACCAGGACACGCAGAACTGTTGCTTCATATTTTTCGACCACTGATTTTTGAAGTCCGCAGGCCACCGCCAACTCGCAGACCCCTTTTTTGGCACTGACACTCTCTTCCCCTTAATGATAACTTATATGTCCCCTAAACAAAAAATCGCCTACGGAGTTATTGTGGCTCGCGTCTGAACTTTTGCTGTGGGGGGTGGGGGAGGGAGAAGGCGGAGAATGAATCGAGGTTTTGAAGGTAAAGTCTGGGTGTAGGGCCGCCGATCAGGCACACTTGGGGTGGTGGTCTACTGACGCCTGGCGAACCGAAACCGACGTGCGCGCACCCCTGTAGCATCAACTCAGCACCTGGAGCCCAGACCTTGTCAACAACTTTGTTTATGCCCAGCGTAAACAGACCAAGTCCACGTAATCCTCGCACAGCGCCGCGACCTGACTAGCCCAGAGCGTGGTCCTGTCGACTGTTTTCGCACCGCCTACGTCTATTGCAGCCTCTTGTGCGGGTGTTGTTTTGCGTGCATGTATGTCCGGCCTCGACTTCTTTGTCTGTGCATCTCCCAATGCCTTTCTGACACCGGCGTTTTCCCTTACAGGTCGAACCCTCCACAACAACAGTAGACAATGAGTCCGAATTTTCCTCCGAGGTGACCACCAACGGTAACCCACTAACCCATGCTTTTTGCCTCTATTCTTGTGCTTGGTGTTCATACGGCAGCTTTGGTTTCCGCGCCCCTTTCTTGCTTCTCCACGTGAGATTAGTCATGTTTAACACGTCGACTGTTATGTCTGTGGAATTGTGTATGACTATCAATGAGGCTGTCAGTGCGAGTAGGCTCTTCCTCTCTTCACTATGCCTGGGGCCTCTTTTATTGGGGCGTTTAAGTATGACAATAAGACGTCCCCACCCCCCAATAAAACTGGTGACCTTGCGAACATTCTAGAAAGGGTAAATTTTCCCGTGGGATAACTCTAACATCAAACAAACCCCTAATATCACTGAAAATTCGCCCGAGGCCCCGGAATAGGGCGGTTTCTATGCCCATATCTTACCCCCTCTCCATATATTTCTAAATTGATCGAATCTACTCTGTATTCTTGCTGCGCTACTAACCTGCTGTCGCAGGATTCGTTCGTGCCCATATCTCACCCACAGTGACAACTAAAAAGCCTTCCCAGGTTACTTGGATGCTCCCCTCTGCCGGCTCATTTGGCCTGTTTCACTATCATCTTTATTTGGTGGCCCTCACAAAAGCGGGACCGTTGCGCTGAACTGACCCTTTTCGGAGCCAGTTCTGTCCATGCCTGACCTGGCTTTGAACCGAACTGCAGTCGGGTTACCAGGTGGGTGTTTTCTCTTCTGAAGTGTTCGATTACATGGAAATGACGTTTACTCATCTGGCCGGATGAACGGGGTATGAGAGTGTATCGATTTTACCTTGCAGCTGCGAGCTAGCACCTTCACAAGTGGCCTCAGTTTGGACGGCCAGACTAAAATCAAGGAAAGGGGGTAGGAAAAATACAAAGTAGCTAGTTTTGGCTTATTTTACATTTTTCTTGTCAGTATGTGCATCGCTATTGCCCTGTTTATGTTATCATTCGCCCCCCCCCCTGCCTTCCATCCCACCCGCCGTCCTCTTCGCTTAGCCGACCCCTCCTCCTGTGTAGAACTGACCCTGGCAGACTTGGAGCTGTTGGCCGACCTCTTCTACCTCCCCTTTAACCACGGTCCCAGCGGTCTCAAGATCATGGAACTCGGTCACTGGCTCCGAGAGCACGCCTTCTCGGCTCCTCACCAATCCTACTCACACCCGGAGGTGTGTGCGCATTCTGCTTTTTTTCGCTGCCCCCCCCCCCCCCCCCTCCATCTTGTGTGCGCATTTCGATTTTGGACTTCGAAGGGCGTTTGTGGGTGCATTCAAATAGACCAGGATGGGTTGTCAAGACAATTTGAGTGCAGTTTCCACGTAGGCAGGATTTCTAGCGTGCAAAACAGTGGTCTCGTACACCCGGGAGGCATTCGATCCTTCGCTCAGGGGCCTTCTCGGTCAGTTCTGACGGTACCACTTTACACGAAATAATTAGTTTCAATGGTATATGCCGCTCCTGTCAATGCTGTAAAATTGTAAACGAAATTCTCAAACAGTTTTTTTTATTAGGAAGGATTAATTAAGTGCAGCTATAATATGGATCGTCGTGTGGCATAATAAATAAATCAATAAATTTTATATTTAAGGCCCAGAGGGCCCCATCATTATTAACTGAGTATCGCGGTATAAATAAATGCAAAGTGGATAATTGCTGCACTATGTGAACAGCCGCATGAACAGTAGAAATGAGTAGTATGGTAGGCATATCCGATTCAGAACGATTTGCCATTTTTAAAACATTCTTTGGCATATAGGGTGAACTAAAAAAGAAACAGCCAAAAAAACCTACGGTTAAATCTGGGGCGGAGTTCGGCGTGCCGCCATTTAAAATAAAACTAGGAGAAAAAACTGCTTCTCTAAAAAATTAATAGCTAGAGTAGCTATAGATGCAATGCGATAGTATTGTGATGTTGCTGACACCATATGAAGGTTCGGAACGCAAACCAGAATGTTAGTTTGTAAAGACAATTCGTTTCAACCCTCTTCGGTAAAAAATGACTGCTTAAGTGGCATGCCTTTTCCCTGTTGACTTTCGGTGCCCTGGTGAATTCATGTCTAATTTTTAGAAAACATGTCCAAAATATCGCTTTGTTGTATCTTTTTGGTAGAAAATCACTTTTTTGAAGTTTCTACCCATAGGAAGTATATGTTAAGGTTTCAAAAACGTTTTCGAATTCTCAAATAATTTTGAGCTTAATTTGCCATTGTATACGCTTTTATGGTTTTCAGTCTACAAGTTCTATGCTTCCTGGTTAAGGAAAATAATACACTCCTGTATAGCATTACGAAGATGGCATAACGTGCCCATATACCTTTGTAGTGGCTTTGTTGTATAAGCGATGAGGTGCATTAACACAAGGCCAGGTATGATGCCAATCGAAGGTACATTTCCCAGTCTTCAAAATGCCAAAATTAGAAACTTTTCTAAAATCGACGGATAGCCTGTCTGCCTGGGGCGGTGTGCCTACTCCGAGAGAAGAATGCGCGTTACGAGGCAACCGTCTTTGATTTTTCATTACCGTCAGTGGTCGATATCATGAAATGTTAACCAAATTTCACAAACATGTTTTTTTATTAGGCAAGATTAATTAAGTGCGGCTGTATCGTTGATCATCTTGCGGCATAATCCCGTGATATTTCGGTAACGACACGACATTGGTTTTTAAATACGCTGCTTTTCGGTCAACTGCAAAAACCGCTCTCGATAAAAAAAATGCCAACTTTGGAAATATACATTTTTTTCTATTGTTTGTCGAGGTTCTTATAAATGCAAATGTATTATATAGAAAAAAATGCAAAACATATGCTTTCGTGTATTCCTTGGGCAGCAGTTCACGTATTTTTCAAATTTATGCTCTTTTGATTCTTAGAAAATTTTCGATTCCGGAATAACTTTGAACCCGATCTGCATTTGCGTTTAGTGGTCGCAGTCTACATGCGTTCTGTATAAAGAAAAGCATACATTCCTTTATGCAGTTAAGGAGATACCATATTGTGCTCATAAAAATGTGCAATGAACGTGGGCTGTATTGTATACTTCATGAGGATCATTATTAAACACACAAATACTATGATCTCTGACTGGAAATTTCATGGTTTTAGAAAATTGCATAGTTAAACAGTTTTTTTAAAGACTTGAATGCTTACCTTTTTTCAGGCATAAAATTCAAGGAAGACGTAATTTTCTACCAAATGAAGCATGATTTTTATAAAATATTTCGAATTTATAGGAAATTCGAAAATAAATAGAAAAAATGCCTACTTTTTAAGCAGCCATTTTCACTGAGTTTGATTTTGGAAGGTGGCCTAAAAGGACTGCCTTCAAAAGTCGGCAACATGGCTTGTCTTAGATGTCATGGAATTATGCCGCACGCATGTGGATATTAAAATCCCACTTGGGTAATCCCTTCTTCAGAATTTCGGTTAACGTTTCACGAGACCCTCAAAGTACGTTCATAAACCTTACATTTTCTTCAAATCTGTCGTTAAATGTTTCCTAAAAAAGTCGTTTTTCCAGTTCTCATAATGGCCATTTTACTTAATATATGTCCTGAGACAACGCGTGCGCTCCGGAAACGAAGGCAAACGACACTTGTCTGTATTAAATTGAACCTCGCAGGCCCAAAACGTCTTCTCTGGGGTTCGTGGTTGCTCCAATTATCCACGTGGCATAAAGACAGTTATTATTGTTCCATGTCAAGTCTTTATCACAAAGCTTGGCACAGTTGAATCACGCTCGATCATACTCATTCTCAATGTTTTTGCAGATAATACGCAATCAAATAATGATTAACGGCTGCACCTTTGGAGAAATCAATCCACTTTCGTCACCAGCAGGTCAAAGACCGCTTTGCATGTTTTGATACACTGTGTCAAATTACATTTTCGGCTGAACTCACGAGGAGACTGGCGAGAACGGCTCTAAGCTAACTCTACCGAAGATATATTTGTTATCTTATCGCACAACCATCACAAACTCCCTCTTTTCTGCATTGCTGTTAGAATATTTACCCGCGTCTCACGCAGCTGCGGCAGAGACCCTCCTTCGCGAAAAAAGTTAAGGATTCCGAAAGAAACAGTCCAACCCTGACCATAATGCCCACGCATGAGGCCAGTCTACACTGGGTCCGAGAAAAGTCCTCGACCTAGCCAGCCAGCTTCCGTATACTCTAGAAAGTCATGCTGAAATTCAGATGTTTGAAGCGATTTCTGACTACACAAAGACATTATGGGGCGCATCACGGACTATGAGACATGGATTGATAGTTCAACTTTGCTACTGTGTCTAAATTATCACAGATCTGTCTCGTTGGACATCTTCGGACTCCGTGCAATGTGGGTACAATCAACGCTCCTCCTATCCCATAAAACGTCAGCCACCACTATCATCAGGGAAGACGCTTCTGCCCCCATCGACCACCTTTCCCCTAACCAGGGTTATGAACTCAGTTTCTATCTGTCATTATTCCGACCCTACTTTTGAATCACGCATTGACATGGTAGGTCACTTACGAGTCCACTTCACCGTGATCGGTGAAGCAGTGCCCGCTGCACTCATCACGCGCGCGTTGAGTGTTCACAGTACGCCTTAGCTATTCAAACACCACGCGTATCCGCAACATGCGTCTCAGTCCTGTCTCACCTGCCCACACGCACACACGTCAGTTCGACCGTCGTAGTCCGACGATGTCCACCGTACGCTCCACAGAAGGGTGGTCCACGGACGGTGACCTGGCATGAATTAGTTTAAAGTGATAGTAGACTTACGCTGCATCTATCGCACTCTCTTCTCCTCCCCCACGTATACTCGATGTCAAGAAGACCGGAGGTGGGAAAGGGTGCAGATGAATTATATCTCACCATAGCCATAAAATGACAATAGTGGGTGGTGCGACATGAGCCTGCACCTACGTGTGCCCATGTTGGACACACACCCCCATGTTCGGCATTTGTTGTGGGACCTCTTCCCAGTTAATAATAACTCCTGCCGCACCCCGATTTGACCCCTGTGTTGGTCCAGTGCATCTACCACGTGGCCCGTTTAAAGGGCACACACACACGATAGTTCGACCGTCGATTTCGACGAGGTCCACCGTATGCTCCACAGAAGGGTGGTGCAGGGGCGGTGACTTGCGCGTGATTTGGTTTAAAGTAATAGTAGACTTATGCTGCAGCTAGCGCACTCTCTCCTCCTCCCCCACCTATGCCCGATATCAATACAGAGTAAACAAAACCGGAGACGGGAGAGGGCGCAGGTGGCTGGCGTGGCTGGGGCCCCTAGGCGTGCCACAACACCCATGTTCGGCATTTGTTATGGGAGCGTGACGCGAAAAGCGCCTGCCATGCCCTGATGTGGCCCCCGTGTTGATTCATCGCATCTACCACGTGGCCCGTTTAGGGGGCACACGCACACACACACACACACATTACGGTCTGTGCATCCACAAAAATCTTCAGTAAAACAGTACAGTCCCGACGAGCCTCCCACAAAACTTTCGCCCAACCTGTACAGTGTAGCTGTCAGCAGCGGATCCTCACGAACCAGTTATGCCAAAAATGTGTGATGCAATTCGCCAACGTCGAGGCATGTATGGCAAGACGCCACATTTAGACATTTTCTCATCACACTTACGCGAGAAAGAAGTCAATTGACATAGCCTAGTACCTGTGTTACGCGTAGAAGAGCGGTTGAACTCTATCAAAGAGCTGCGTCAATCTCATTCTCAGTCTGCCTAACTCTTGTTTTTCTGACTCCGGTGGATGTGCAAAGAGAGAGTGAAATAGATGCTGTCAAGTCCGCCTCAGCATAAACAACTTCAAGTCACAGTTATTGAGCCCGCCGCGTGGAACCTTGTTTCATTCTGTAAATGTGTTATCTTATGTAATTTTAATAGAAATTCTGAAATTTTTATTGATTACGAAAGCTTTCTTACGTGGGGTTATAACATTGATTACCGTGCAACATAATACCGAAGTATTTCAGTCACCTCCCGTATGCCGGCTTTTGAACAAACCTCTTTCCGACATCTGGAAAAAAACAAACTGCAGAAATTACTACTGAAGTAGTACTAATTTTCATTGCTTTTCAATTAATGAAAAGGAAAGGAAAGGAGAGTGCCAACCTAACCCTATCCATTGCATTTCTGGGGTTATGGGGGTCGCACAGTAGTTTGTAGCCCTGACGCGTCTGCGGCTTGCGAGAGCCGGTGTCTGTACGTCACGCCGACCACTATGCATGATGTCCTTCCTAGGTGACCTGACCAACTTTTTACGGAACCTCCGCCAGAGCAAGAATTAGACCTGCTCTGCGTGATATTACCACCGTAAAACTGATGCGTGTTGAACCTACTGTGGCAACCTAAGTGTCGCCGCTTGGAAAATTGCCATTTGGTCCTCCTATCACCAACAAACTAGCCTGTGACTCTACTAACCCGTCAATGAATGACAACCCAAACGAATACATTGGATGGGGTTAATGTAAGGTTGGTGCGTAATACGGTTGCGTATTACACACTGACCTACCCTTTGTTCTCTGAGTAAGTTCGCATATTGCGTCTTTGCCGAAAATGTTTGGTGCCCGTTTGAGATTTGAAGAAGATGTACTTTTCTATCAAATGAGTACAAGAAAAAATATTTCTATGCACTTTTCTGTAAAATATATTTCTAAGGGCTTTGCAAATTATTGGAAAAACTCATACCTCTTATGCAGTCATTTTTACAGAGTGTAGTTTTTCAAGTCGACTAAAAAGAACTTTCCTCAAAAGCTGTCATCCTGGAGTGACTAAAATATCTTGGGATTATGCTGTGTGATAACTTTTTTTACAACCCTACTTAAGTACTATTATCGGACTGAAAATATGTTTAAGAATTTTGATTAACATTCATTCACAGTCAACTGCATTAACTTGTTGTCACAGGGAGATAATTTGTTGTGCTTCACTCGAAGAATGACTCCCAACCAATGGCTCTCAGGAGCTTCCACTTGATCTGACCTTGATTCCCTCTCCTCGCATCCCCCTGTCATGTGTGCGCCTGATTTTATTTGCTGTAAACAGGACTGAGTCCAGTTGAGCCTTGTGAAGACATGTCCGTCCTCGGTTAAAAATAATGTAGCCATTTTGATTCGCTCTCTTCGGCATCTGCGAAGACCCGGTAGCAAGAGTCAAGCCCGACTTCCAGGCACCTGCCGCTTCGTCGCCCGTTTCCAACGAGAGGAGAAGGCGGGGAAAGGAAGATTCATGTAATTCATCAGGGGAAAAAGAGTCTTAGCCACTCCGACTGTGGTTCTAAACTTAGTTTCCCGGCTTCCGTTCGTCTGCTGTGTGCGCAGTCAAGCGTTTACTACTATTTATCAGAACGTTTTGTTAGATTGTCGGTACACGTGGATTGGTTTCTAAGCCACGCTGTGCGCATAGTAACGGGCATAACATAGGATGTGACTGCAAGTCACACAACCATGTGGACCATTTTCTGTTTACGATGCAATAAACTGGCTTCCGATTGCCTGTTTTGTTCCATCCTCTAGTTGTCACTGCTAGGGATGGACTGAGCAACACTTTTTTCTTGTCAGTCTAAGAGAGAAACGATATTTTTAGAAGCGTCGCCCTTATTATCTTCCAAATTACAGACGCAATACGGTATACTAGTTACAATTACAAGACCGAAATTCCCCGCTCCCTTCCTCTATATTAGAATTTTGGATTAAGTTGTTGGAAGCGGTCGTTAATTAATAGATACCGTCACTCGTGGTTTGCTGTAATGAAGGGGATTTTTGCAATTTTTGGAAATTATGGACTCGTCTCGCGTCGCACAGTTTGCTCTAAGGGTCAACATTCCATTGGCCTTCGCAGTTGCTTAATACCAGGGTAGGTCAATTAATCGGCATTCGTGTCCAAGATTCTGGTATCACCGCAACACAAAACCCTCAATCTCTGATCAAGTCACTGGTACGATTTTTATAATAAGATTACCTTATGAACCTAGTTGAACACCCAAACCCACTTTTCGATCTGTTTCAAAAATTTGTCGCATGCAAGAATGAGAGCAGATGCAGGCTTTCACCGCTACAGCCTCCTACATCTCTTAGCGAGGCTCCGAGATGTCTGATGAAAGGTCTTGCAGTAATGCCTCTAAAATAGGCGTCCTACATCCGCTAATAGACATTTTATTGAATCCTGCAGTGTCACTCCTGCGCCTTGCATATTTAACTTTAGCTGTGTGGCTAAGAATAACACGCTTTTTCGGTGCACCACACAACACAGCCCTGCAAACAGTGACGTAGGCTTGCTCGTAGCGTAAACGGTCTAAGCTGGAGTTGGAACGTCTGTTAAATGGAAGTGACTGGAAGACGGTGCGCGTGTGTTGGGGTCTCTGCTACTCGTAGACATCACCTCCTCTCTCTCTCTCATACACACACACAATGGTTTCTCTTTCAATCCCCCCCACTGTACGCTCCCCCCCCCCCCCATAAAGCAGGTGTTGCGTTTGAGTATTTTTGTACATTTTTTCTAAAAAGATATATATGCATTTATAAGACCGGCAAAACTCAGTTAGAAATATGCAGACTTATGTAGTCATTTTTTTACAAAGTATGCTTTTGCAGGTGTTCAAAAAGAAGCTCGTTCGAAACCCTTCTCCTACCATGACTGAAATATTTTGAGATAAGTCTGCCAGGTAATCAATATGATAACCCTACTTTAGCAATTTGTTCGGATCGGAAACACCTTTCTGAAGTTCGGTCGATATTTCACGAGGTAGGGAATATACGGTATGTTATAACAACCGCTATACGGTAACAGGCCTATCTCATGAAATTTCAATCGAAATTCAGAAATATGTTTTTCATCGGAAAGTATTACTTCGGTGGCAATGTGATATTGATAATCATGCAGTACATTTCCAAAATACATCGGAATTTTAACGCTTGTCTCTCTAGTCTTTGGAAAAATCCCACAGGATTTCGTCCACGGATCTTAGATGCCCTCATGAGCCCAAACATTTTTTTAAAAAAGCATGCATAAAATGTCTTTCCTTGTTCTCGTGGGCACCCTAAGCGCACTAGCCAATGACAGGTTGGGCTAGAAATTACCAGGGCTTTAAAAACAGTCTTTAGAGCTGAAAATTTGAATGTAGTTTTTGCAGGCAGTCGTAAGAACACGCATTTCGAAACCGGCATCCTGACCTGATGGAAGTATTACGGGTTTCTGCTGAATGAGAAGCAGTATTACGAGCCAACCTACGTAATACTTTCTAAAGGAAATGTTTCATGAGTCTCATTACCTACTGTAAGCAGCCAACGGCTTCTTTCGACCATGGCAGTTAAAGTGTTGCATACACCAACCCACGACAAAACTTCAACTGAACGCTGCATGCTCTGATTGTCCGTCAACCCTCTTGCCAGCGACAAATTGCCGAGTGAAGAGTTCTTGGAAGTGTTAGACGCTATCATACGGCTCTCTAGAACCAGGAAATTGTTGACCCTATTTTCTCTAGGCGAATAAATTGACGTTCCAGACCATAGGTTTTCATCAGCTACCTAGGAGGAGCATTTCTGTCCTCGCATTAGAACTGTTAGTAGGTCAGCAAAAGAGTAAATTGGTTTGCCACCTACAACAAGTTTTCCTTTTTGGTTTGCATCCGCCCTTTCCTTGCACGCTCGGGCGATAACCAGATTATTTTTACAGCTGAGGATTGAAAACCCTAGTAGACACTCTTTTATAGGCGACCTTAGATGTCAAGATTCTGCCAATTTTATTAACTGCAAACATGACTTACTGATTCATCCTTTTTGTGTTCAGTCTGAAGAGTGGTGCAAAAAGTACGCCGAGTTAATGAAGATGGTGGCCCGAGTGAATCAGTTGCGCGAAAAGGTTCAACGGCTTCCACATCCCGGCGTCGTCTATGATCTGACTCCCTACCTCACCGAGATAAATGCTGTACTGGCAATGGTCTTAGACTACTTCCGGTGGCTTGGTAAGCCAGTAAAAGTCATTATCCTCTTCATTTTACCACTTTTTGATACATTGACGTTTTTATTTTTTTCCTTTAGAAAGTGGTGTTATGTCCTATCGTACGTTTGGGCACCTCCGACGACTTCTGACGTGTAAGTTTCCTGCGGTCTTGATAAGCATGGTGGATTTCTTGGCCAGCAATCCCGGATTTGTTGTGTACTTGCGTTAAACGTGCTACTCAAACATAGCTAGTAGCTCGTGGGCTCGTGGTCACAGTCGTTTTGTCTGTAGTATACACTAGTTTTACCCTCTAGACGGGTCGCGCGGTCGATGCGCCTGACCAACACAGGGGCTAGATCAGTGCATGGCAGGCGTTATTCGGGTTGCGCTCCAATGACAAATGCGAGACCTGGTGGGACGTGGTAGCACGCGTTAGTGCAGACTCACGCCGCCCCAGCCACCTGCACCCGATCCCACCTCTGATCTTCCTGATTCTGTCTTGAAATCTGACGCAGGCGGGTGAGAAAAGAGAGGTTTTGGTAGCTGCAGCGCAAGTTTACTATCACTTAAAATCTAATCCCTGCTGCACCGCCCTCCTGTGGAGCACACGGCGGACCTCGTTGGAATCGACGGTCGAACTGTTGTGTATACACAGCTAGGTTCTGAAGACAAGCTGCGGACTTAAAGTCTTACTTTGCACTTTTTCTTGTTACATCTGCTATCAAAGCTGATCAAGCTGTCCTCGATGATGTCATAGATTGTACCTCTCCACGCGTGACGATCCGCGGCAGAAGACCTGGACCTTTCAGCCTTTTCTTTTCGCCAACGACGGAGGCCGAGTACCGAAGGCCCAAGGACAACTTCCATGTCCTGATGAACTGTGTCAAGCCCCATTTTGAGCTGATCCCCTCTTCGACGCCTCCGATTGGGTAGTGGGTCCGGTTCAAGGGCAGTAACACTGTGCTCGTGAGGTGGATGACGAAGAACGTGCCCAAGCCACCTCAGTCGTTGTTCTTGGATGGCTTGGGATACCCTTGCGATGTTTTCGTAGAGAGTGCGGAGTGTCCCATTTGAGACGAAGTTGGTGTACTTCACTCGGAGGATGGTCCTTAAGCAGCGGTGATCAACTGCCTCCAGTTTTCGCTCATCTGCAACGCGTATAGCCCAGCATTCACAGCCAAAGAAAAGGACGGACGCACGGTACACGCAAATATTTGTGGCGATAGAAATAACCTTACTCTGTCCATTTGGTAGCAGCCTCGCCCCTAGGTATTGGACACCGTCTACTTCTCTGGGGTAGGGATGCAGCTTGGCGGCCTTATCCACCCGTGGCATGATATGCTGAAGCAGTCAGCCCCGACGGAGCGTATTTGATCACTATCACCGATCGAGTCTCCTTCCGCGAAGAATGAAACGTGATCGCTTGATCAAGAATTTCACCTACCTCACGTTTCGGATTTTCTTTTGAACCCATCCTCAGAGACAACAACAGAGAATACAGGTGGACGCACAAGCGTTGCAGTTTTTGCAAGATAAACCTACCCCACGACCAAATACCAGCTCCCGCATTCATCATCGGTGTTCATACTTGGTGTGAAGATGGCTTGTTCGCCCTCCTTCGAATCCTTAATTTGCCATGATTTCATCGTCGGTTTGGTTATTGGCGTGCTTAGTGCTCGATAATTTAACTCACCAATGTCACCACAGCAAGCAATTGTCGTCCGCGCGTTGTTAATTACTCTGTCCAACCAAAGCCTCGGGTCTGAATATGGAAAGGGATGTCATTACGCTTGTTACTAGACGAAAACGCGGAGTATCATGACTCGAGCAGCTTGTTGCATTGCCGTCAAGTAAGGCGTGACCTGAGAGCTCGCGTCCTTCCTCCTCACTGCTGTGGTGTGTTCGGTCATACGCGTCCAGAGTTATCTTACGATTCCTCGGACGTATGTGCTTTGTGCGCGAGTGCACAAACCCCCTTGAATGATTTCGGAAATCTGCCATGGCAGCGGGTCTCACTACTTCACGCCTAATAGTTGTCTTTTGTCTGTGTGGAACGTCAACTCCAATTGGTATGGGGAAGGTGACCGACGCTATGCGAGACCTTGTTGACGCATGAGAGCGCTCGCCGAATTTGGGACCGATGCTGCAATTTTATCTCTTCTTTGCGTCCACACCGACGCAGTTGCTACTTGCATCGCTGCACTGTCTGTCACAGGCTCACTGCTGCGCCTTTCCCTTCCCTTTTATTCCCAGCCGATTTACGACATGCGCATTAATGCTTTCCTGCCAAACGACAACTATGGATACCAACCGGTCCTTGCTGTAATTGCAGCTCGCTGCCACACATAGGCCTCGGTAGACTTGCTACTCCGTCGCAACACGATTAACGAACTAGATTCTCCGGCCAGAACCCTCTGATGTCCTCTTTTTCTGCCCCATACGGTTCTCGCTGGGCCTATCCTGCGAGACCACAGATGGAACAGTGCCATCAGATCTGCCGAACACGCGTCAGGTCCCCGAAAATCCCATCACACACGCGAAAAACCTTCGTACCCCTAAACACACCCTGCATGCACGCCAACTTACTCGAACTCATGCAAACTCGCTGTATATACTAATCTGCCTCCGCTGTGATCACAAATTCCTGTCACGCATAGGCTTCGGTGGACACTTGCTTTTCGGCCAGCACCCCTGATGCCGTCCTTGTCTCCCCCCTACCGTCTTCGCATATTTCGGTATCCCATAGACCTGATCGGTAATGTACCCACTTAAATGGGAACCCCTTAGAAGATAGTACCCATTACTGGTAAGGATGGCCGATGCCTCGTATATGTGCAAGTTTGCGCTGCAAAAGTTCTTCGGTGTGTGGAGTACTGGAACCCCTTATTAAGAACTGATTCAAGCTGACCAAAACATATGTGGTACCTGTCACTCCTACCTCTATGACAAGCTCTAGTCGTTATTATCCTATTTTTTCTTGGGAACAGGTTGGCTTTATAAGTCATAGTGAGGTAAATGCTGCGGAGGTTTGATTCGCTATGATCAAATTCATGTTCAAGTGACCACTGGGCTTTCTTCCCGTCAGTGGTACATTTATGGCTTTCGGCGCTCGTACTTTCACCTCACCTGACCGTTTGTGGGTAATAAGTTCCTTGTAAAACACTTCGTTGCCGTGATACTTGCGCATACTTTACTTATAGATGCTCGTGTACAATGTGCAAATTCGCCAATCAGGCGGGCGATCTGCAGGCTTTTTATATTGTGATGTCCAGAAGACCATTTTAGTGCTTATAATGGGATGTTTGTTGTTGCATGCATTAAAGTTGTTCATTTAGCATTAAGTAAATGGCACTCCTTCCAGTTAGACCTTGTTTCAACTGCTGTCTTGTACCGGATCCACTGTCGTCTAACGTTTCCTGTTTTCCTCCTTATAGGGTTCTCTCCGGGCTACAGTGAGATGGCCATGTCAGGGGAACACGAACCCTGGATGTTCCGCGGTGGCCTCATCACGGAAATCCAAGTGCGTTGTTCTAACTCCTCCTTTCGATTTAATTTCCTTTCTCTTCGGAATTTCCCTTTTTAAAGGCCATCGCTGTATTAAGTGTACTGAATCTAAGTCTTGGTTTACTGCCAGGCGTATTGGTCATGAGTGCAGTGTCAAAACCATCTTCATATCTGTAGCATGTCACAACTTCGGCCTTGATTTACTCTAACATCTGACCCAGCGTTAGCTATCATAGTCATTCGTTCCACTTTTCCACATAAGGGTCCCCTAAGTGGTGACGAGTGCATTTGGAGTATCTTTCGATCGACAATTTATGCCAATTGCGGCCCCCTATCTGTCCTTGAATTCTTGGCGATTAATCAGTTTTTTTTTGTGAGCGGCCGATTCCCTATTTGCTTGTCTTAAGTGACCGATGTTTCCTTACCTGCGGACGCAACCTTTCCTAGTGTCCCTGTTGGAATTTTCGCCCCAGACGCATTTTTCGATGATATTTTACCACTGCTGCGATTAATCAGTTTTTTCGATGATATTTTACCACTGCTGCGATTAATCAGTTTTTTTTTGTGAGCGACCGATTCCCTATTTGCTTGTCTTAAGTGACCTGATGTTTCCTTACCTGCGGACGCAACCTTTCCTAGTGTCCCTGTTGGAATTTTCGCCCCAGACGCATTTTTCGATGATATTTTACCCAGCTGCGAGGTGCTCGGATCATCAATGCACCCCCCACCCCAGTGTTCCCTGTGCACTTTCTTGTAGATACTTCGATTTCGAAGTTGTTTATTTTAACTTCATCAGAAGGTAATGGCTGTCTTTGAGTAAATCAACCTGTACGGAGCTCTATAGACGTGCAGTAACTTGACGTGTGTCTGTCGTTTGGGGGGGGGGGGAGTACTAGAGCCTAAGTTTCGAGTTTGATTGGCCAGTAGTGACTAAAATGCACACCCAAGTGACAAGTACGTTTGCCTCGTTCAGCGCATCTTGCCGCTGGAGTCGGCACAGGACCTCTTCCCAGCTCCCAGTCGTGTGGGTCCCCTTCTGACCACAACCCCTGTGGCAGTTCTGCCTCCCCCGCAGCCAGGCGCCGCCGCCGCCGCCGCGTGCGCCGTCCCCATACCGCCGTCAGCTGATCTGCCTGGAAGCAAGCGGTTGCTCGAGCAACCACCGGACCAACGACCCGCCTACTTCCAGCCCCGTCGACCCTACCTCGTGCGACCATATCGTCCCGATGATAAGCCCAAACTCTACTCTCTCTGGCGACGCCTGCTCCTCCGGCGTATGGGTCTGTCGGCGGATGCGCTTCCCGAGGAGTACAAGGATCTGCCTGGTGACCGGTAATGCTGAGCTTTTCCTCTCCTTTTTCTTACCTGTTTTTTTTTACTTTGCTGTTGAGGGAATTGAGCAAATTGTTTCCTTTTGAAACATTTGTGAACGTAAAAACCTGTGTGCCCTAGGTTCATTTGGAAAAATAGAGCAGCATTCAGAAGTTGAAGCGTCGATTGCTAGAACAAGGAGTTTATTGGCCTGACGTTTCGCCTTCTCACTCGAACCCATCATCAGAGACAGTAGCAGAAAAGGATTAATAGGGAGCCCGCCGTGCATAGTCCGTAGCGTCTACGCGACCACATGCTTACTAGAATAAACAGCTCTCGCGATCACCGCTGGGGGTCGTAGCCGAGGTATTGATGGCTTAGCAGTCCGCGTCCGAGTCGTAAATGGCCGGGATTTCGTCATCCGTGTTGGATGTGGGCGTGATCATTACTCGAAAAGTCAGTTCGCTGTCACTGGAATTGCTGGTTGCCCGCGCCCTCCCCACGTGACTGACTCCCCTGTTCAGGCAAAGTCTAAGTACAAAATATGCAGGTGGGAAGTCACTGTGCCTATGCAGGTCACGCGGTTCTCACGTCTTGCGAGGATTTCGGCCTCCTGAAAATATGTCCGGTTCTGGTCGAATGAGCCGCAATCTGAGACCTAACGTGTGGTCGTACGGCAACTGCATACTATGAATACTGTACCCTTTGTACCTCTTATACCCTTATCTGAGACTGTCTCTGATGATAGGTTTAAACGAGAATCCGAAAGGTCAGACCAATAAACTTCTTGCTTCAGCGACAGTATTTTCTCTTTTTAAACTGCTTCCTGGAACCCGCTATTTTTTTGTTTCTATTGACAAGGAGAAGTTGTGGGCTGCCAGGACGGTTAATGTGTTTGAGTGGAGACGCCAGAATGGCGATCAGTGATACCCCAATGGCCGGGCTGATCGCCAGAGACTTGAACCTCATCGAGCCACTCACTCGTCACGGCACCAAGGGGCCCCAGGGGCCCGTCTGCCATTTTTCGGACTTCCCGCGGTAAGACACGGGAAAAGCCCTCCCCACCCCCCGCCGCCGGCGGCTGCCCCACCTGAACAAAGGGACGCAGGGTCATGATGCTACTAGGGGTTTAATGGATGCGGCCGATGGGCACAGTAATTAACTGAATCTGTCGGAGATATTTTGAAAATGCGCATTTCTCTAATGGTGTTTGTTGTACTACTCCAACAAGGTGCTGTGACAGACCGCGTAGTAGGTGACGTAGCTCATGAAGGCTCAGCTGAAAGTCAGAACTATCATCTGGATTAGAGAGGATTATTTAAGAGGCGGAGAAGAGATTGCCATATTGGCCAGCATTCAGCGTAATCGCAAGATATTTCAGTTGTGTCAGGATGCCGGCTTTGGAATTCATCTCTTGCTTGTCGTCTAGGAGAACGACAGTCGCTGAAAATGTCTACTCAAGTAATGTTCTTTTTTTCAACTGATTTTCGAGGCCTTTGTCAATGCACAAACATAGCTTTTCTTTCACTTAGTGTGTAGAAAATTATGTTTTATTCAAACCCTTTGCCGGAAAAAAGCTGTTTCTTTTGGTTTAGAAACTTTTTTTACAAAAATTCCAAACGATTTTTGAACTCAACCTGTCGTTGCATTTGTGTTTAGGGTTTGCAAACTACAAGATGTACACCTGCCACTTGGGAATAGTCATCAATTCCTCTATGCTATTGACAAAATAGCCTCTAAAACTCATTGTGCTCTGCACCGGATATGGAGCTCGTTGTGTACTAGATAAAGAAAATTAGTAAACGGGCAATTGCGGTGTTAGTTTAATAAACATTTCACGGTTTGAAAAAAACGTCATAATGTCTTATAAAATTTAAAGGTCCGAGTTCTTTGGTTAACAACAGATTTAAGAATACGTAGTTTTCTGCATACTCAATGAAAATTTTATGCATTATTTTTTTTAAATGTTTGGTGCTTTAAGGTAATCAAAAATCAAGTATTACTTCATACTACTTAAATAGTTATTTTGAGATGAGTAAGATTTTTATAGGTCACTGAAAAGCAGCGAATTCAAAAGCTGGCATCCAATTGAGATTGAAATATTTTAGGATAGTGAATATTACAATCCCTCTTATGTAATCCTTTCTAACCCAGATAATATTTAAGCCTTTCACTTGAGATTTTATGAGATACCTCACCTACTGTAATCTCCCATCGTATCTTTTAATGTCTGAGTAGTGAACTTGACACCACCGTGTGCCAGAAGGCCACCTTCACGGCACGGATACAATCTTCATAGCACTCTCCGTTAAAATTCGTTTTTAAAGGTCAATGTGCTTCACTGCGACCCCGAGGCACGAACACAGGCAGTTCGGTATCTTCCTGACGAATTTGGAAATTTCAGAAGAAGGAGAAGATTCAGTCTTTCGAACAAGAAGTTTATTAGCTTAACGTTTCAGATTCTCAGTCAACCGCAATATTGGTGACCGCCGATGATGGGTTCAAGTGGGAATCGAAACGCCAGACCAGTATACTTTTTGTTCCAGTGATCGCATCTATTTGTTCTTCTTCTTCTGATCTGCTTCCTTAAATTCACTTTTGTGCTTCTATCGGCAATGCGCAAAGTCCTGCCAATCTCGGGCTTTCATGCCCCGTACCTGTGCACCCGACAAAAGGTAGACACCAAACAAAGCCTTCACAGTTTACTCAAAAAATTGCGCACAAAAGTCATGCCTATCAAATGCATGGATTGGGGTTTTGGTTTAGGGTTATAATTTCAGCCTTAGGGTTGCATTTAGTTTAAGGAGTTGGATTATTCTTCGGCTAAGGTTACCAGACTTTGGCTTGGATTTTGCCGTGAGGCTAGGGTTGGGGTTTCGGGTAAGGTTTCCAGGGCTGCGATGTGCACTAGGGTTGTGAGGCGTAGATTAAGGTTTCGCTTACGTTTGAGTTTTCTCAAAGGCTTACAGGTTAAGGGTTAGAGTTAACCGTGACAGGCGTGGTGACTGCTAGCATTAGGGTTACACTTAAACACAGTTTTCCCAGTGGAATTACATACCCTTCCATTACCGATTTGCCCTGTATGCGACCGTACTGAATCCTAGACAGTTCCTAGCTTTTGATTGGCCACCCTCCAACATATGCCGCCATTTCCCCATGTCATGCACTCAGCCGTGTCTCCTAAGGCTTACCAATTACACTGCCATACCTGCAACCTAACAGTCTGCGGAGTAATCCGTTATCCCCAGTTGTTACCTCGCCCCCAACCCTGACGACGTTTCACTTATTCGACATGATGATGACACTGTGGGCCTGTTTAGCGAGACCGCGGAAAAGTCCTTGAAGCTCCACGTGACATACAGTGTGTGTGTGTGTGTGTGTGCCCCCTAAACGGGCCACGTGGTAGATGCGTTGGACCAACACGGGGGCCACATTAGGGCACGGCAGGCGTTATTCGGGTTGCGCTCCCATAACAAATGCCGAACATGGAGGTGTGGTGGCACGCCTTGGGGCGGCTAGGGCTTAGGGGACCCAGCCGCGCCAGCCACCTGCGTCCTCACCCGCCTCCGGTCTTCTTGACTCTGTCATGACACCGGGCTCAGGTGGGGGAGGAGGAGAGAGTGCGGTAGATGCAGCGCAAGTCTACTATCACTTTAAACTAATTCACGCGCAAGTCACCGTCCCTGCTCCACTTTCCCATGGAGCATACGGTGGACATCGTCGGACTACGACGGTCGAACTGTCGTGTGCAATGTGTGTTGTGTGGAGTGGCTAACTGGTGGTCTGAGAGTCAGGCTGCGATGGCTCCTTCTCAACGTGACCTCTTGCTATCTCACACTTGTGAGATGTAAGCCGTTCAACCCCCCTGTTGTGTGAAATCCTGGTGCTTGTGTTTGGGGAGCCAGGTCGTGTACGTAGTACACGTAGACGAGGTCACCAGCCGCTGCGCCTGCTTCCGCATCAGACAACTGACCGGCTCGGACAGTGGTCTGATTGTGGGTGTGGGGAGAGCGTAAGGTCGAGAGCTCAGCGTATTTTCCTCACTATAAACAATCTGACGCGCTTGAACCTATCACGGTGCGCTAAAAGCCGTGGCTTGGAAGGTTGCCAACTGACGGGATAACTCGGACCGCGTGGTCAGCCCAATGTGTGTTTTGTGTGGAGTGGCTGACTGGCAGACTGAGAGTCAGGTTGCAATGGCTCCTTCTTAATGTGGCCTTTATGGCACTCCCACTCCGTGGGATCCGAGCCAGGTGTGGTGGCACGCCCAGGGGCGGCTCCGGCCGCGCCAGCCACCTGCACCCTCTCCCATCTCCGGTCTTCTTGACTCTGTCTTGACACCGGGCTCAGGTGGGGAAGGAGGAGAGAGTGCAGTAGCTGCAGCGCAAGGCTAATATCACTTAAAACTAATTCACGCGCAAGTCACCGTCCCCGCACCACCTGGTGTGGAGCATACGGTGGCCCTCGTCGAAATCGACGGTCGAACTGCCCGTGTGTGCAAAGTGGTAAAAGGGCGAAATTTACGAAGATTGATAAGTACTCGCAAAACCGGCATCAACGCGTGTACCAAGGCTTTGTCATCTTCATGAAGAACCTTAGGCCAATTTAAAACTTGCAGGGAATGTGAAAAGTGATATTTATTTGTTGAGAAATACTGACTTTGAAAAAACGCCAGGTTCTGATACCGTAACAACTCCCTGTAGATGTGGCGAATAAATTTTAATATACCTGTCAGGTTATAGCGTAAGCCTACCGTTTTGTGTTTGTTAAGAGAAATACCCTTTCGTCAAATTGCTTTATTGATATTTCTAGTATTGGAATGCAATTAGTTTCAAATCGTCTTTGAAATACCGGTGATCATTTTACGTTTTTCACTGGTTTTAATCGATTTTTAATCAATTTAGATCCTGTTCTAGTTCTTCTAAGCATTTACTGAAACAGTGAGCCTTTGGATATTCTTTCTAACGGTGATGGCCGTTTGCTTCGTATTTTTAGATTCATCCAAACATGAAAACTCATTGTTGAGAAAGATGAACGTCCACAAAAAAAGCCGACAGTTAATATGCCTAAGATCAATTTAAAAAACAACGTTTTGTAATGAGTTACCCGTTTAAAAAGCACGTTAATTAGGTATTTCGATGGCGAATATATGCGAATGTTACCCTTTTCCAATGTGAAAAGGGGGAAGTTTTATCAGTTTTGTGACTTCCCTGAAAATAAGTGGTACATTTTAGGCGGCAACTGAAAGAACTCACTTTTCGCTTTATATTGGTGCGTTTTTTACTACATTTGTTTACTTAAATACCCCTTTCTAAAACTGCAGATACACAACAGAGTATCTGAGTGTATACTAAGATTTTGCGAAGACGGCTAAGCTTCTGCTCATTGAGTTTCTAAATTCCGGATTTGCGGAAACAATATTATGCGAAAAGTGTCTTATTGCATGTTTCAAATTTAACATAGGTGTTTCTGTAGTCCATCTCCACAGTATTTTTTGCGCATTTTGTTAACAGTCTTCATTTTTACCATAGTAAAACAAAGAATACTAATAAATGAGTTTTTTCCTGTTTTTTGCAAAAAAATGCTAGCAGTTTGCACAAAACAATTTTTAAAGCTGAATTATTTGCTTCTTTTTGGGAAATATGCAATTCCTTACACTTGCCCTCACCTGATTTTCATTGAATTAAGATCGAAATTTCTGGCTCCAGGGAGGATTTATTTGAAACCTTTCTTACGTATATTAACGCTCTTTTAGAGCACAAGGCGAAAAACGATGAACTTTGTTCTGTGTATTAACTAACATGGGAAATTTATTCGATTTCCAGTACCCTCGATTTCTCCAAAATCCTGCCTCATTTCCTCTTTTCCTTCTATGTAGCGTTCTTTACTAAAAGGCTTTCTGAGTCTCAAATCCACTCAAGAAACCAAAATAACAAGGCCAAATGTACGATGAGGTGCCCAATCGAATTTCGGTCACACATTGCATGAGTTGGGTCACCTACTGTATGTATGTTATACCCTCCTATCGCGCGCTACGTTATCGCTGCAAGTTGGCGTGACCCCTTCAGAAGTTACCAAAAGTCAAACACCTTTTAGTGCACCTTCGTTTTCTCAAGTAATTGCAGAAATCTCGGCGGGTGATGTATACTGACCGCCGACAACCAACATGGTTTTTTTTCCTTCCCAAGCCCATATGCTGCTGTGATGCCCCTAGGTTGCCGTTCTCTTCTTATATAAATCATCCTGCTCCTAACTTGGGAATTAAAGTCGAATCAGGGCAGTACAGTATAGTTTTTTTCCTGCCCTGTCCGCCTTAGATACCTCCTGTCCTACCTCGAGCACTCACCCCAGCACTGTCTGGTGGTAGAGGGACCTCCCCTCTACTTTATGCCCCCCCTGGAAAACCAGACCTCGACTCTGTCGCAGCCGCAGCCGGAGACCAGCGAGTGGGGCATCGTGGGCTTCGCGCTGGCTGCCCCCGACGTGGCGGCCTGGGCTCGTGACCGGGAGGAGCTCTGTCGTACTTATCTGCGTGAAAGGTATCCCAGGCTGAACCCCGTCCGATCCACACTGGGCGAGTCGTCTGGTATTCTTCAGCTCCAGCGGAAGCCCTCGATATCAGGCATTCTTTCATTGTCAACGGAGGATCTGATTGCGGTTAGTTTCTCTGCATCTTGCCTCATCCCTGTTCGCTTATGTGCTCAGAATTTTCAGGGTTGGTAGCCTGCAAGTACGCGTGCTTTTGAGGGAATGTGTTTGTTGGCTGGTCGACAGTACCTTAATGTTTCTTTCCGTTCATCATGTCAGTACAATCTCCCTCTTGTAAACCTAAAATGCATGGGGGGAGGCATTTAAGGGATATCTTCGTATTGCATACCTATTTGTGCTTATGATGTCGTCTATCACTACTTACTCAACCAGTCTCGCGCTACGGGTTCATCGCTTCACGAATGATCTTCTACGCTACAAGTCCTCTGCGTGAACATGCTAACCTCTAGGCCAGTTCACACTACATCCGCCCGCGTTTTCACTTGCCCAGTTAGGTGCCCTAGTCAGATAGAGTTGGTTTCAGGCGAGGAGACAGCAAGATTTCGATGTCGGACCGGCGCAGCAAATGGCCAGATCACCTCGGTTGCTGGGTAAGGAGGACGTACAGTAGACCTCCTGTCGCATGGAATGTTCTCTAGGGTGTTTCCGTTTCGAAAATATTACTCAAGTTGGGTTGTATAATTACTTTGCCATGCAACATAATCCCAAAATATTTCCGTAACGTCAGAATGCCGACTTTTGAACAAACTTCTTTCCGGTCGTCTACAAAAAACTATACTTTCTTACTATGCGTACTATACTTATGTTGCATGCATTTTTATCTGTTTGGTTTTTGATGTAATTATAACTTGAAATATATTTTATAAAAAACGAACATGAAATCATTTTTCTCATACTCATTTGGTAGAAAGGCATGTCTTCTTCGGATGTTCTGCTTGAAGAAAGGGGTATCCTTCTAGTTTAAACAAAACGTTTTCGTTTGCCAAAACTTGTGAACTCCCTTTACGCTTGTATTCAGGGTTTCCAAAGTACACCCTGTATACATTTCGTCGAAGTAAAATCGCATATTTCTCTACGCTTTGCTGACGACTTCAAGTAATGTACTTCCTAAGCAGCTTCAATGCACGGACAGATACGATGCGATTTTCAGTTCGGTTTCTGTTTCCTTTGAGAGAAATTTGGATGGGCACCGTTGAACTCCCTATTAGTTGTATACAGCGGAAGTTTGTCGAAATTGGGGAAAGCTAACATCGTAAGTTGCAAAGGAAATTTAAAAAAATATACAGCAGTATTTGGAGACATGTGTACACACGCAGTCGCGCAACACAATAGTTACTTTAAGCACGCGTATGCTACAGGGAACGTAGACTGGTCTCTGGTCTGCGAGCGTTATGATGAATGTCAGTGCGGACGTGAATAAATTATATATACAAACGCTACTTAAATGTATAAGTAGTATTATAAACAGTAATAAATTGGTAAGATACCATTTTAGTGGACATCATGGGTTCTTAAAAATCTCATAATTGGGAAGTTTTTTAACATCGGAAAATACTCTTCATTCCAGTATAAAAGTTAAAAAAGACATAATTTGCTACGAAATTTACGCATGTGAGGACATTTTGTGCAAGTTATCTATGAAATATCTTTGAATTTATTGAGGCATCGGAGATCATACTACTTAAGCAACCATTTTTGCAGAGGTTAATTTTTGCAGGCGGCCGGAAAGAGGCTTGTTTAAAAGCCGACACCCTCTCGTGATGGATAAATGTTGGAATTAGGCTGCACGATAACTAATATTACAACCCGACTGAAGTTATATTTTCTATTCGAAAAATTTGGGTGACTATTTCATGAGATAGTAAATATACTGTAATTTTTGGGTTGTGTTTCTGATGGACAGTTTAGCCATCCATTGGGGAATTCGTGGAATTTATCAAGTAAGTGAGGTCTCCTTAGCTCACGGGCCCTGCGCCCACGCAAATTCCAAGGATTGGAATGCGGTCAGACGAAGTACGAACACTGCAGATTTATCTAATGGTCGATTTCACCCCCCACCCCACGTGGTCTGTTTGGGATGAATCTTTATCAGAATAAAGGAACTGTGAGTTTGCCGATGAGCCCCGCCATTCACCGTAACCGGGCAAATTTATCCGACCACAAAACCTCCGGAGGTGATCATCTCCGTTTTGAGAGGATTGCGTTCCGAGTTAACTCTCTTCGCATTGCTGTAAATGAGATCGCCGGCCGCACAACGTCACCAGCATTACGAAGATTCCTAATGCATGGACCAGGGCGTGCTTTGTAACACCTGGGGAGTCTGCCGGAATTTGTTGAGAAACCCAGTGAATGCCGTAGATCAGCAGATCTGACAAGGACACGCAGCCCCGACGGACGCCAAAAAAGTGACATCAGATAGACATTGTTCCTTGTTCTTTGAGTGAATGACTTAAAGTAGCATGTATGGTACGTAGTTCTGTGCCATGCTTCAACAAAGGAAACCACAGTTCAAAGAGTGAAAACCAGAGGTAAAATCGCAAAAAACAGACGAGGGTGTGTCGTTATTAGAAGTTATGGTAAGTGATGTTTCGATGAAGGGCGAAGTGCTGACGAGAACTTCCGTCTCAACCGAAAACCACTGGTTGCCCGCTCATTGCGCAAAAGCTAAGTCGACTGAAATGGACGGCTGCACAGATATTTTAGAACGCATTCTGTCTCCAAAATGTTTTTTAGAAGCCCACATAATCTCAATGACCACCGTTGAACATTCCTCGTATATTTCGGCCGGAATTCAACCCAGAGCAGGTACCTTGTCGTTCCTGAGTTTCGCTATCGTCTCCAGAGGGCAGGCTTTCGTTGCAATCGGAGGCTGGTTCGTCTTCTGACTAACAGGAGGCGTTTGCTTGCTGTTGGTCCTTTGCTGACAGAATAGAACATAAAATTCTCCAGTCTGTTCAGTCAACCATTAGGACACCTCCGAAGTTTTATGCCACAACTTTACGTTTGCGCACATATAATCTGCCCTGTTCCACATCAACGACAAGGCTATGCAACGCACACGGTCGTTCTGGTGTTTTGCATTTTAAAATTTATCCTTCAGAAATATCATAAGTACTTTCGAGTCTCTGTGGTCGGTCTCGCCTTCTGCTTCTAGTGTCAATTATATGAGATATTGATTTGCCTACAAACATTTTACAGCTCTGCACGGAGTGGTTCCACAACGAGCGGGTTCCTAAGACTACCAGTGCTATTGCCGAGGCAGCAATCAACGATGACTTGCCGGAGCCGTTGGGTGCTGGAATAAATGACCAGGCCATGGCTGTTGAGGTCGAATCTATTCGTTCCTTCAGCGATGAACTGCCCAAGCCCGAGGAGCAGCTAAAGGAGGATGACTCTCAGCCATTGGCTGCTTCGGATGCCTCTGTGAGCGAATCTAATCCTGTAATGGATCCAGGACTGGAACCTGTTGATGCCATTGGTGAACAGAAGGGAGCCCCCATAGACCAACCGTCAATGGGCTCTCCCGTTCTACCTCCCGCCCAACCCTCTTCGATCAATGACAGTAGCACACCCGTCCCGAGTGCCACTGCCGGCTCCGCGGAACTAATCCCTCCTAACCCACTAACTGAGGCATGCGTGAGTGGACGACCTGTTGTGTCTGGCCAGATGGAGGCCATTCATTCGGCCCTCATTGCCCATCCGGCCACCATTTTTGTGGAGCTAGATGACTGCGATTTTGGCAACCAGCCAGGCGTTCCCACGCCACTGATGATGATGAATCACCACATGGGTCTAGCCTTTGATCCTCCCGAGTTGGTGTTGGATGAGGTCGCTCGTCGCCTGTTTGTTTGCCTCTTGGCTGGTCTGAAGACGTGGGCTTGCAACGTAAGAAATTTAATGTCTATAAAATAACTACCTTTATTATATACGTAGTGTATTTTTAAGCTCGTGTGTGCTCAGACCCTTTCGGCTAAAAGGAGGGCATTAATTGTCTCTTCGTTTTTTTACATATCCTTCTAGGGGGTTCACGTGGAGCTCGATTCCATAAATGAACCCCGCGCTGACCTCTACCGCCGGTTCGGTTTCTACCCTGTCGCGGCTGCCTCAACGGACTTCACTAGCGTCCTTGCTCGTCTTATCTGAGTGGTCGGTCCTCCTGCCTCCCGGATGGCGCACTGGATTCAGGCGATCAGTACACCGCATTCCTTTTCCTCCCATTTCCCTTTGCCCCACTTTATCTCTGGACAGGTACGGAGGGATTATTCATCTTAGGGTCTTCCATTGCCACCCTTTCCACTCATTAGATGCTCTAATGCAAACTGACCCAGTGGGATAAAGGCTGTACAATCATGCACATACGTGTACATGCATAAACTGCCTACCTATTTATACCTTCCAACTGTCGGCATCGTAGAGTGAGTTGGGACGCTTTGGAGTTGTACCTTGTCCTTATCTCTCCCTTTCTCACCGTGTATCTGCTTTCTTGAACCAAAACCGATAAAACCTAACAGGGAATCCAAAATATTGTTTTTTTGTTAGCCGTTACTTAAGTTCGTTCGCCATCACTGCCTTGCGGCTATGTATTTGAACCAATGCTCTAGGGGAGAGGAACGTGAAAAGATGACCCACTTGGCCATTAAGGACTCTTCCATGCTCATGCCTGTTAAGAAACCTTGGTCAAAGATGTCTGATTACTGCCCATACTTTGGGATTTGCGATCAGTGATAATGTCTGCAGTCTTGGGTTGCTGGCGCGGGTGAATAGTATGCTAGCTAAACTATCGGTCTGTGAACTAACCTGTGCTACTGGGTGCTGAAACTTGCAAACATTCATCAACCTTGGTCTCCACATCCCGACAGTTCGCAGTCCTCGTCCCTAAAACCTGGATTTCGGCTGTCTGTCAGAAGGGGGAATATCAGGCCAAGATCCTGTCATGCGCAACTCCCACCTTACCACCTATCACAACGACCCCTTGTGATTGCTCTTTCGCTGCAAGTGAGCAGCGCATTGCTTGTGAAATAGTGGCTGACTAATCAACCTACCGCGAAGAAGTAGACGCGATCTCTGGGATAAACACTTTATTCACCTGACGTTTACCCGAATCAACTGCTCCTTCCCCGAAGGAAAGGATCTCTGCTGACCTCGCTATGTTTCAGCACCTGCTGAACGATAAACTTCATTCGCGAGGGGGGGTAACCGTTCGCGATGCCTGAATTTTCGGGAAAAAAAGATATTGAACAGTCAGAAACCGTGAGAGCATGGCCTATCAAAATTGTCATGGACAGCAAGGAAGAGACTAATTTACTTCGCTCTAGAAAGACCAATTTTCAAAACTCTCATAATCAGGTTTTCTCAGCCGGACTACTCTCCAGCAGAACGTCTGAAACGCTGCGAATTAGTGATGGAATTGAAGAGGAGGTTTGCAGCTGGAGAGAACAACCTGTTTATTTTCAGGGGACGCGGGATAAAGAGAAACGCGGCATTGCTCTGGGACCAGCCAATACCCATGATGGGAGCGGCAAAGTAGTATTGGCAAACTCGAGACAAACGGAATTTGGCTCTGCCGAGGGTTGTTAACTTAAATTTCTGTATACCAACGCCCAAAGTCTGTTTTCGAAGCTCGACGAACTGAGAATACGGGTAGCTGTTCTGTTTTCGTTCGATGGAACGATCTGCAGGCGCAGCGCTCAAAGTATGCCTTCGATCACCGTCTGATAAAGACAACACTTGAAGCACTTCTCACACAACATCTATGTGTTCCAAAAAAGCGCGTGGAGGACAACAGGCTAGTTGTTAGATCTCGTCTTCACTAAGGATCCTAACAGTACAGACGAGGTACTCTGCTTACCTCCACTTGGTCGAAGTGATCATGCAGTACTTTCATGGGAGTATGGTTTATATTCTGTGCCATCTGCAATAAATGAAACAAGGCCCAATCTATGGCGAGGAAACTTTTGCAAAATGAGAGCTGAGGCATCGCGAATAGGCTGGGATCTTCTCTTCTCCGGACTGGAATTCATTTAAGGCGTTTTTTTGAATCTAATAAAATGCCACTTTCCGTCATCAAAACTTGGGATATCTAACAGACTACAGTGGCTAACAAGAGATCTAAAAAGAGAGGTTACCAGGAAAGGAAGGCATTGGAATAAAGTTGGCCGATCCAATGAAAATGTAGCCTTGCAAGCATACATAATTCAAAGGAACAAGGTTAAAATCTTGATCTTCAAAAGATGATGGGATTACGAGAAGGATTTGGTCCAGCTAGCAGTTCACAATCCCAAATTGTTCTACAGCTACGTTATAAAAAGCACACGTAACAGGAACCAGATTCCTGTTATGAGAAACGATGAGTGTTTCGAGATATCAGAAATTAAAAACAAAGCTGAACACTTTCGCAGTTCTTTCACTTGGTTTTCACCAAAGCAGCTATTATTATTTCATCTAGTTACGAGACTATGGGAGCGCCATTTATTCAGGATATGCTCTTTCGAGAAGAGGCAGTCTTTGAAGAACTTAAAAGTCTGAAGGCATGTAAATACCCCGCCCCGATGAGATTTTAGCAAATATGCTCATAAATCTTGCAGGAGAGCTGGCCAAAAACCGTTCGATACGGGAATTCTTCCTACCGACTGGAAAACTGCCCACATCGCACCGCTTCACAAAAGTGGTTTTCGTGCAGTCTGACCTCACTCTGTTGCAAGTTTATGGAGAAGGTTTGCAAAAAGGAATTAATGATTTATTTAGAAACCCATAACCTCTTATCCCATGCACAATACGGCTTTCGTGGGGGAATATAGTGTGTGACAAAGTTACTTTATACGATGCAAACCTGGACAAAAGCACTCGATGCAAAAGATACTGTGCATGTGGCTCACATTGATTTCCAGAAGGCTTTCGACAGTGTTCCGCACCAGCGTCTCTTTACAAGTTGAGAATGTCGAGTATTGGAGAGAAAATTCTTACGTGGTTCGAGCATTGTCTCGTTGGTTGTTCCCAAGTGGTCTGTGTAGGTGGAGAGTGACAAAAGCGCACAGTCATCGAGAGTGAACTCCCAGAATGTTCAGTACTCGGACCGATCATATTTCTTTTGTTCATTAATGCTAATGTACAGGAATTGGACTGTGACTTTGTTATGTTGGCGGACGATATAAAAATCTGGATGTTCATCCGCAATGTTGCGGATGGAGGCAATTTCCAAGTCAATCGTCGTCAAGTGGTCCGCAGATGGCTCTTGTCCTTCAACTCAAACAAATACGCCCTGCTACGTCTGGGAAATCGAAATCAGGTCACTAATATGCGACCCAACTATCTGAACGGTACGCCACTCCCAGAAGCAGAAACACAAAAAGATCTCGGCGTTTGGATGACAGACAACCGGAAGCCTTCTACACAATGTTGCAAGGTCGCTAAATCCACCAATTCAATGCTGTACGCTAACAAGCGGCCATTTAAAGTTTTCGATGAAGACTGCTTAAAAAAAGTCGTAGGTACGTTTGTATGGCCACATCTTGAATATGCGATCCAGGCCTGGCGACCGGGGACCCAGCAGAACCACAACCTGCTCGAAAGGGTGCAGATGCGAGCCACAAACTTAGTAAGAGGTCAAGGTGAACTGCCATATGAGATCCGCCTAAATAACTTAAAGCACATTCCTCTGAGTTATGGCAGTTGCGCGGAGACTTAATACAATCATGCGTGTTTTGGATTGCACCGTCCTGTGTGATGACTTTTTCAACTTACCAGTACGGCTTGTCTCCGGGGGCATCTATTCCAACTACGTGCGCCCCAAGGAAGATTGGATGTGAGGAAGTATTTTTCCCCAACCTGGTCGTGGAACCGTGGAATAACCTATCTGAGGCGATTGTAATGTCCCAGTCGGTGGAGTCATTCAAACCTCTGCTTGATATACACATGTTGCAGCACCACGAAGACTATTTGACTACTTAAAAATACCAGTATACTACTTAAATATGCATACATTCACTTGCCTGTAAGTTCTTTATATTGCTTCTTTTTCTTGCCATTTTTATGTAACAAATAGGGAGTTCAAAGGCGTAAGCCTATTTCCCTCAAATGCACTGAACTGAACTGAACCGAATATGGCTTGGGAAGGTTATTGCACTTGTTAATAGACTGCGGGCCCATAAACCATGATTCAAACAACTCGCGGTTCACGCGATTGGCACCTCTAACCAGAATTTCGACCTCATCGAACGTGAATGTGTGGCCGGGTCTCACCGAATGCGCCGCGATTTTAGCATCGGCGTCCTTTCTCCGCACTGCTACCGCGTATTCGCTAATTCGCGGCCAGAGCAGTCTTCCAGTTTCTCTGACGCAGTTGCTTTGCTTACGTTTAACTAAATTGGCACTTTTTCAACTTCTCTGTCGACTGTCTGCGGGCCAATATTATTTGTTGACCTGTCCGATCACCTGTTGAATTTCATCTTCTAACTGGCGGTGTTTCGGAGGCAGCAAAATCTGATGCTGCCTGTATCCCATGCTGTGGTTGTCGATGGGTAAAGGCTTGTAGACTTCGCAAAACTTCTCCTATTTTAGAGTGTTTTATCAGTGGAATAAAAGGGAATTTGAATAGAGAAGGTACGGGGTGTGATGAAGAAGGAATTTAGGAGTGCCATAAATTACCTAAATACCGGCAGCGGAATGGCCCGACTGCACCAAGTGGATGGTTGGCACTTGACCATCCTTGTGTCTGTCCTCGAGGAAGAAGATCTGACAAAACTGGGAAAACTAATGCGGCATGAGTTTTTCTGGGTCTATTACGAAAGTCTTTGCCACTGGCGTTCTTCGGTGACTTCCGTGTGAGCGTGACTCGAAAACGGGACCGAGCCTATGCAAACTCCGAGCTGCATTTGGATCCGCTTACCAGTGATTCACCCTGCACTGCAGACTAGAATTTCGGCCGTTTGTTTGATAGGACACAGGGCTAGGACTCCCAACCCCCGTATTACGGGGGGCCTTACGCCCAATTTCAGTGGGTTTGGGGTCCCCTTCCCCCAGAATTTATCTCAAGGTCACCTGTAGTGGGGGGTGGGGGAACCTATTCCCGTGTCTGACTGTTCGTTTTGTTGACTCTGGTCCAGCATGTGACTCCGTGCATACGGAGTCCTTGTGGTGAATAATAGCGGTGGGCTGCATGTCGAACGAAAGCATCCCTTTTATCAGAGCCTGCCGTCGCTCCACCTTGACGTCATGACTACCAAACTATGAGAATTATAGACTGACCGTCTGACTACTCCCTCTTTTTCTCACTTGCAGTAGCCTTGATCTCAGCCTTAACTGCCACTTCTTGGGATGGGTAAATCAGAACGAGTACGATTCGCCTGATATTTCTTCGCCATATTCCGACTGTGCCCCCCTTATCATCATGGCTTCATTTCAGTTCAGTTTATTAAGGGAAAGACAGGCAAACGCCTTTGAACTCCCGCTTGGTTACATTAGGGCTAAAAAAGCTCTGGTACATCATGAAAATGTAAAAAAGTTGGTTTACATAACAGCGTGTGGAAAATAAGCAGCTGTTGGCTAATCGAGGAGAGTAAACATAAATGTGTACTCGCATATTACGAGTAGCATGAGTACATGCTATTGTTGTTGACAATATTCTCGTGAGTGAGGCATATGCGACGAGTTTGAGATAATAAATGGTACTGAAATATAAAACGTAGTATTGTAATAATAAGAGTGTGATTCAAATGGGACGTGACTAAGAAGATCTGGGGATATTATAGTGGGCACTGCTATACTGGTCCAGATTTTTCTTAAAAAGCTCAACGGAAGTAGCCATAACAACATCCAGAGGCAGAGCATTCCAAGCGTCGACCGCTCTCTTGGAGAAGAAGAACTTGCGTGTATCCAGTCTGGCCCCAGTTACACGTAGTTTGAGTGGATGCCCTCTCAAGTTCGTGGTTGTTGCTAACTGGAAGAAGTCTCCAGGTGCGAGGCAGCAGCCCTGACCACACATGATACGGAATGTTTGTATCCGGTCGCCTCGTAGCTGCCTGTTACTCAAGGGAAAGAGATCAAGGTTAGCTAATCGGGTTTTATAGGGTAATGAGCCCTGTCCAGTCACAAGTTTGGTTGCACGCCTTTGAACCTTTTCGAGGATATTGAGATCCTTCGCAGTCCAGGGTCTCCAAGCTTGGATAGCGAACTCCAATTTCGGCCGCACAAAAGTTCGAAAGACTTGGCAAAGCAGTCTTCATCAAAGGCAGAGAAAGCCCGCTTGACAAGGTACAGGGCTGACATCGCAGACTTGACTACCTTTGAACAATGCAGTGAGGGTTTAAGGGAGCTCGAGATCCACACTCCCAAGTCCTTCTGCGCGTCAAATTCTTGCAATGGTATACCATTCAGGCAGTAATCCATGAGGTTCGGAGTGCTAGTTCTACCGACTTGTAGAATAGTGCATTTGTTCTCATTGAACGGTAAAAGCCAGTCCTTTGACCATTGTTGAAGTCGGTTTAGGTTTTCCTGCAAATGCTTTACGTCAGCTGCAGTTCTGATGACCCTCCATAGCTAAATATCATCCGCAAACATGGCAAAATCACAATCCAATTAATCGATGCAGTCGTTGACGTACAAAATGAACAGAGAAGGGCCAAGAACGGAGCCCTGGGGAACACCACTTTCAACCGCAACCTCCGCCGACTGTTGGTTACCGAAATGGACGATTTGAGAGCGGCCAAATAAGAAGCTTTTGATCCATCTGAGGAGATTACACCTAATGCCTGTTCGGTTGAGTTTGTGTAGGAGTCGCTGGTGTGGTACACTATCAAATGCCTTCTTAAAGTCAATGTAGACAACGTGCAGCGCATTTTCTTCATCAACTACTCGCGTCCAATGTTCCAAACAATAGAGCAAGTTCGTTACGCAAGACCTGCCCCTTCGAAATCCATGCTGTGCATCAGATAATAATTTATGCTGCTCTAAGAAGTGCATTAGCTCTCGCTTTTATTATTTTTTCTATGAGTTTGCAGCAGATCGAGGTGAGACTAATTGGTCTGTAATTATTTGCGGAGACCTTGCTGCCACCTTTATGTAGTGGTGTACTTCTTGCATATTTCGAATCCGCAGGTAACATGCCGGCTTCGAACGAGGTTTGGAAAAGTATGGACAACGGTTTGGCCGGTTACGCAGCGAGTTCCTTTAGTAACTTTGGCGGTATATCATCTGGGCCCGGTGATTTAGATTCATTCAGAGCCAAAAGCTCTTTATGAACATTTGCTTTGTCGAAAGATACAGCCTCTATTGTTGGACCCTCGTCTAATGCGTAGTCGGGAGGATTAAATGCGCTTTCACTCGTAAAGATGGATTTAATGAATTCTAAAAGGTGCTCCGCTTTTGCTCCATTCTCACTAATCTCTAGGTTTTCGCTAGTCCTTAGTAAGGGAACTGGGTCCTTGTTACGCGTGCTCCTTCTAATGTAATTGTAGAATAACTTCAGATTTTCCACTGCACAGTTCAGCAGGTCTTTTTCAAACTCTTATCGTGTCCTGAGGCTAAGCCGTTTAACTTTGTTCCTTTGTGCCTTGTATGCATTTATGGACGCAGGAGTCTCATCAGCGAGTGATATCTTCCACAACCTCCGCTTTTTATGCACTTCTTTTTTCAACGTTTGAGTCAGCCACTGGGGTCTTTTATCCAGTCTCTTACGTGAAATTGGGCAGTGGTTGCTGAGAAGAATATGCAATAACTCACTGAACCATTCCCAATCCTCTGTCACATTGCCGGAAAAAGCTGATTACCAGTTGATCTTGTTGATTCGAGTCTTCATTTGATCAAAGTCACCACGCCAAATATTTCTTCTAAATCTGGTGGGCTGTTCAGGCACTAAAACATTGAGTAGTTCCAGTGAAGTACGATGTAGTCACTCCGACCAAGGGGAGGTAGACTTTGCACGTCATCAATACTTTCAAGCGATTTCGTAAACACCAGGTCTAAACAGTTTGACTACTGTCCCTCCCGCACCCTCGTTGGAAATAAGACGTGCTGAGTGAGGAATGACCTCAGTGTCATGTCCAATAAACGTCGGTCAAAAGCTAGTTCTGGACCACGTGCATATACTGAACTCCAGTCAATGAGCGGGGCATTGAAGTCACCCATTATTAAGACGTCAGATCGAGAGGCAAATCTTTCTAGCTCTTCTAACAGGTGAGCGTCAGCCTCGAAGTCACTTCTTGGTGGTCGGTAGACGGTCAGGACTTCAAGACTGTGTGATCTCGGCACCTTTATAGTGAGCCAAATAGTTTCGAAGCTGCATGCAAACTGTTCTGTTATTTTCTGACACTAGGAGTCTGTGTTTTACGTAGGTTACAACGCCTCCTCCCTGACACCCTTCCCGGTCTCTTCTGAATAGCTGGTAGCCTGGTATAGTTAACTCACGGTCGTCCACGTGGTTGGAAAACCAGGTTTCTGTCAAGGAAATTACGTCTGGTGAAAGATCACAGACATGGATCTGCATCTCGTCAAACTTTGATAACATGCTTTGCGCATTGGTGTACATGAATTTAACTTCCGGTTTAAGGGACATGTGGTTACGATGCGGCTCGAGCCTTCAGTTAATGCCTCGGCTGCGCGGTCATCCGTACCGGACCTGCCCAATGGAAGAATGATGGACACTGCCGAACTTGGTTGTTGTAGATAACCAGATTCCGCTCCCCCTCGCTGAACCTCTTTCTCAGTTCTAGCACTAGTATACGACGTTTCAGCCTTTCTGCTGGTGAGAAGTCCCGTTGAAAAAAAAACGCCGGGGTTGGAGCCTTTTATTCTAAATCGCCTGGAAATAATGAGCGTAGACTGCTCGCTTCTGACCAGCACGACTTTGAGAGGTCGAGGGCGTGTTGATTCCGGTGGGTTTTCTGTCAGTTGCCCAAGGCGGAAGGCTTTGATCACTTCTACTGCCTCAGAGGGCTCCAAAATGATATAAAGTAGGTCCTGAAAGAGCACTAGGTCATCCGAAACTCGCTCCGTGGATGTGATTGCACTCGATTCCGGGAGTCCCTGTATAATGATGCATTTTTCTTGATCAATTTGATTTGCATCTACCATTGGGGTATCGTTAGATAAATTATGTATTGCTCGGACACTATTCGCTGGGGATGGCGGAGCAGATGCTTGTTCGTGGCCTGTTTTGCCAGACTTGGGAGAAGCACCTGGCGCAGAGGGCAGCGCATTGTAATCAGTAGTTCTGGTGGGTGAATCGATAGCACTGCTCGTACTTGGTTTAACAAGCTGGAATTTTTTTTTGCGATTCGTTTATAGTTTTAGGGCCCACGGCGTCTAACGTGATAGGCGGCACGCTCGTCGTCGTTTCTGGTTCGGGTTTTGCGCAGATATGTCTCGGAAGCCCTGGTCTATTACTCTTGGCCTTTTTACTGTCAAATTTATTTTTTTCTTGTTTTTTCGAGTTATCTCGCTGGTTGTTTTCGTCTTGCATTTGCACTGTTTGTTCTGGGGCTGTCGTAACAGCTACGGAAATTGTTGCTGGCGTACCTTTTACATGATGTCCTTTTGTCCTACTTCTAGTTATCCGTCCAATAGGCTCATTCTTATCGTCGACTGTGCCTAACCTAGACCGTAACAGGATTTTCATCTTCTCAATCTCTTCCTCGAGGTAATTGATCTTGCCAGCCACCCCTGACATCCACTACAAATTCTGTGGGCATGTGGTACGCCCATACAATCAATTAAAGTTTGTGATATTGCTCGTCGTCGTGATGAGGTGGCCGATTGGTAAGAGCGCGCGGCTGAATTGTCTAGTGTCTGTAGATCCACGCCGTGCTCTGACACGATATTTTGGGTAACAGTGCACATATCTGTCATGCCGTGAATTTACGAAAAAAGAAGAATCTGCAGGATAATGAGGCTTTTTCTACGGCAAAACTGTAGACAATGGCTATGCTTATGCTAAGTTTGTCGAAATATTGCAAATAGGAAAGGCCTCATGAACGTTTTCAGGTAAGCCTATTTAGGATAAACTGACAAGCAGAACATTAAGCAGTGTAGAAATGATCGATTCAACCTTTTATAGATGACACTCGACGAACTCGACGAACAGTTTGATGCAGTAGTTTGAGCAAGATGGCTGCGTAGCCCAAGTCGAGATTTCTGCAGGAGTCTTTCGCGAAAGAATGACCGTTTTGCAGAAAATTATTCTGGTCGAACGATAAGGATCTCGATGGATCTCAGGCGAAGGATTGTTGACGAAAAGCGTTTTTTAATCCACTTTTTGACTGAAGACAGCTTTTTGCAGTATGTAGACACAATTAAAAAAATTTCTCTTCCTGCTGCCCACAATTCAAACCACGCGCGCAATCTTAGATGGCTGAAAGGTTTGACACCGAAACCAAAGCTACGATGTCCTCATTTTAATCTTGCTCTACTGACGCCCGTATGGATGGATGTGATGCTTGTTAAAAAATTTCCATACAGTGCGGATTTTGTAGCGAATCCTCTTTATATACGTACATGCTCACTGTTTTTTGTATCGCTTGCGGGTGGAACATATTTTTAATACACCCAAAAGGGATGACGCGATATTTAATCCCATTTTCAGTCGAAGAGATACAGTTTTGCTACGGCAATACGATCGATTCGGAATGAGGAAATGCGATATTCCTCAGCGTGATCATAATTTCACGCACGTGATCTTGCCTGCTCAGGCAAATGCGAATATCGTCGACCAAGGACGCAGAACTCCCGCATGTGTATTCGTTTAGTCAATGAATGCAGCGGAAATTGGGACATTTGCCTGGTTCAATGGCCCCGAATTACGAAATCGAGTTTATTTGATGTGAAGAACTAGATCCCTGATAAAGCGAACTTGGACTTACGAAAATTACTGATGGGCCGTTATGCCCAAACTCCAATCCCACCATATATGCATATAGGAAAATATTCAGTAAAACATCGCAGTCCAGGTATCACTGACACCACTTGTATCTACCTGCACATCTGTACGTCAACCATCAGCGAAACCTCTCTGGCTTCATAGGCAGGTAGTGCAATTCGCTAGCATCGTTAGGATGAGAAGAATGCTGTCTATGAGAATTTGCGCATCTCACTTATGAGAGGATGATATTTTGGGGGAGTCTGGTAGTGGGAAATAGATGCCCTACACTTCTGGGGCACGTCTAGACGGTTACACACCTAGCTATCCGTTGTGTTCGTTAGAGGGGTCGTAAAAGCATTCCTTGCCGATCATTGATGTTGGTCTTTGTGTCTATCATTAAAGAATGTCTATTTCTAAAGAATGAGTAGGTGTTTTATGCATGTTAATTGGATGTCACTCGAACTGGAAATTTGTCAATAATTTTTCCTGTCCAAAATGGAGGCGTAGTAGTTAATTGTGCTTCTAACTGTCAGTTGACTACCTTGTTTCCAAGTGCTGTTCGCAATAAGAATAAAGTGGGAGTTCAAGCTCACCTTTGCTCAGGGGCTCTTTTCCCCTTTAACCAAAATTTTGAAGTTTTTTCAATCGAATGGATTACGTCTAAGTGGAGCTTAATACCAAAATATTTTAGTCACAGTAGAATCCGGCTTTTCTTAAGAGCTTCTTTTCTGACGCCCGTGAAAACGACAATCGGTAAACATAGGACTACTGGAATAGTATGCTTTTTCTCACTGACTAAAAAATAGTAGGTAGTAACAGTAAAGTCAAATTTACGAGCGTAAAATGAAGCAATATGAAACGCCGTACTTGCAGTTGCTATCTTTGTCCACAAAACTTTTTGCCAGCAAGCCGTAGTAAACAAAACTGGTGAAGAGTCTTCCAGTTTGAGAATTATTACTGACAGGGACTCGGGGTATTGCAGTAGACATTGTTGACTTGTGAGCCATCACTAGTTAGGGATACTCCACATTCTGGTTTTGCCGCACGTGAGGCTTTGACACAGACGCAGTAGATCACTGAAATTTTGTTTCCAACATTCTTACACCCTTAACTACACGGCCCATGCTGCGCGGCTGAGACTGTTGGTCAGCAGTTTAGCGCAATTATGCTATAGGTCAACATAGGACCAGCCGTGTGACCTTATAGACTGGAGCGCAACAAAAAAAAACTAAAATGCTCCTTTCCATCTCGTAATCGGGACAAATCAGTCGAAGGTATTTTAACAAATATCCGTCCACAGGAAAAAGGAGATTGGACGCGGCAGTTTCCGTGTGTTTATTTGCCTGTATTTTCGACCTGTTAGAGGGGCCTGCCGTCAGAAATGCAAAATTAGTCCTCAGTTGTCTAAAAAAGCTGTAATTCGGACTGACTTTGAAACGACCAAGTTGTCAATGAAATTATTGAGCAAAAAATCCAGTTTTTCCTGTTTGAACAGTGTTTTCTGGGTCTGTTCCAATTTCTTTTGATTAATGCAAAGAGACTTTCGGTCGGATTGAGGGCTGGGCGGGTAGCAGGGCTGGCAAGGCTTCGCAGCCCGCTGGTGGAGAGGCTGACTGTGATCTAAAAAAAATTAGAGTACAACAGAAAGTTAAATTAGAATTGTGAGTGGTGAACAGGGGCATTATCCAACAAGATTACGATGTTCATTCGGTGTAAGTGAAAGCCCTTATAACCGAAGGTGTCTTTTACTATGTGGATGAACACCTTGCTGTTGATGGTGTCCGTTGTCGATCGCCAACTAAGTTGCTCGCCAAGTTCGATGGCCATCCAAGCCGTAAGGGACGTTCTTTCCACATTCTTCTAAACAACGAAATATTATTTTGTTAACCAAAATATGCCTTTTTAAAGAACGGTCGTTTCTTTACTGCTGTAAGACTTTGGGGCATGCAGTGTGGGCTTCTTTCTCTTAAAGGGCCTCGTGAAATCTATGAGATTTCATGACTTGGGGGAGATATTTTAGGACCACCTAGATCGGATTCGGGAACTCATTTAAAAATAAAACCGAATCACATAATTAGATGTTTTTCCAGAATAAAAGCCTGTGATCGATATAGTCCTGAACTTGCATTAATGTTCGGTGGAAGTACAATAGGCGGAACCACCGAGAAAAGCAGGTCCGGATTACCTGTCCTTAATTTCACTTTCACGTGGCTTCCACCTAAGGTTCTTTTATAGCATAACGCACGCAAACAATAGGTTTTGCTGTGGATATTGCACGACATAAGAAATTACCTGGATATCCGAAAACATTCAGGTTCGCCTAAATATGGCCTGTTTTCCCTTAATAAAACAGATCTGAAAGGCACTCATGTTTCTTAAAAGTCTTTCTGAGTCGCAAATCAATCCAAAAAACAAAATATATCAGCACCGGACTGCCCACTGAAATTTCGATCATGGCAATTTGGGAGTTAGGTCATCTACTGTGCCATCAATTATATAGTATGTAATTTATCGGAACGTCAAATAGTCGCTCGCACCTCTTGCTCGCGCAGACAGCGCCGCTCACAATCCCTGCAGGCAATTTCAGTACTCAACATGCAGCATACGTGGTGGGTCAAGATGGCCTGACCTCAAATTAACTTCTTCTCTTACTTTTCACAGTCCCAAAAGATATCGTCTGACGATGCCTGTCTGTTCCCGGCCCCACGGCGTTCGCGAGATGAGTCAGACTCTGATTTATTAATTTATTCTTAATTTTCATAGATCTCGCACACAGAGGAGACTCCTGTTCATTTATGGTTTCAAAAAAAACAATTGATTATTTTGCTTATATAGCGCGCCTATTTTAAAGAGGCTGTGAGTCGCTGTTCGAAAGTCGATCCTCCTGTACCTGCCGTAGCACACTATTGACACGTTCTTCGGACTTCTGAAAGTTATAATACGACAGCACTCAGAACAAAGGCTCTACGTAAAGTGACTTTTGGCAGTTCGCAAGTTTCCAAAGCCTATGTTGAAGACCACTAGGAAGCCATGCCGTTTGTTTGTGGTCTTCGAAACCGTATTGATTCTTTTGAAGCTTTAGTTGTGTCTTTTACCCTGTTTCTAGCAGTCTATGAGTTGCATGGTTATCCTTATCGTTGGGTTTCCCTACTAGACATCCGGGCAGAAAGCCGTGAGCTGCTTTTACCCCGCCATTGTTGCCCTAGAGTATCCCCGTATTAAAGGTGGCCTTGTACTGAATTCCAGGGAATACTTATTCTGTGCCCTATCCCTAAACCTAACCGTAACATTTAGCCTACCCCTACATCTAATCCCAGCACTAACCCAAAACTTGACAATAACATCCTGGGAATTTAGTGCAAGGTCATCTGTAATACCAGGGTAAAATTTTCATATGGTTTAGCTAAAAGTCTAGGTCGTTTAGCCAAGCTCAAGTTCGGATTTTCCAGTAAGCCAAGGACCTCCTGTACAAGCTTAACAGAAGGATAGTGCGTGACACAAGACACCGCCCCGGTGGCAAGTTCAATCGCGCGCCTGGTGGGTCCCTCCAGCAGCCCTATCGTGAGAACTGCCAGGTGGTGGAGGTGGTGGTGTTGGTGGCAAGTGGCGGAAGGACAAAGTCTACTCTTACGCGCTCACGATTGACCTTGACGTTAGGTCGATAACCAGTCAGCCAATCAGAGGGCAGTGACTGCCAGCTGGCCGGCTCGCTAAGCGCCTCCAAGAGTCGCCACGGCCATCGCTGCTTATAGTGCCGCTGGCATTGTGGCCACCTAAGACCACTGTGTCCGATGGATAGTCATCTCTCTCCCCCACACAGACCTTGGATGAGTCTTTAACTATCTCAAAGCTTACGAATGAGTGCAGGTTCCAACAGGTTGCACACTGTTTTAACTGCATTTACCCGGACTGTGCACAAACTCTCGCCTGATGGAGGACATTTTTGTGCGCCAGAAATAAAAGCATGCGATGACAAAGGGAATCGGCCTAGGCAGTTTGGGTGTGTCCGCGGCCCATAGAGATGCATTGCTGCTGCACAGACGGTCATCTCCGTCACGGCCCAGATAAAATGATAGCACTCATATGCCAGTGACCCTCATAAATCTGTCCTGATTGATGGACGAATTCGAAAGTTTCACTGCAGGCTAGAGTTCTCCTAAGCGGTTGCAAGTTAAAAAGCAATTGCCAAAGTCGAGGGCGCCGGCATTACCACTTTTAATTATTTACCACCATCAGTCAGGTGATAACACTCCAAGCGACAATCCTGGAAGCCCCGAAACTTGAACTCAGGTCCAGACTGCTATCATGCGATATTTGTTGGATCTGGACTGTTGTTCAGCTCGCTAGGAGCAAACAACAAGCAAAGAGCTCATTCAGTGCTCCACTGCTTTTGCGGTCATATGTTCGGAAGAAGCCACGTCTCTCCCCCCCCCCCTGTTTCCCACCGTTGGCGCCGCTGCCGCCCCCACCACCACCATCATCCTCATCATCACCAGCGAAAGTGGCACTTGAACCCAGACTGAAGCCGCAAACCTCTCCGGCCTGTAGGTTGGACATGACTGGCGAAGGGTGGCAGACAAGACAGAAAAGTTAACTCCGGGCTGCTCTGCCTTTGTGGCAAATACCTCTCCACAATGCTGGCATCTCTTCTGCTAGACACTTTAAAGCGCCTCTGGGAAAGTAATTTTTCGATAGTCTAGATGGTCTGTTGTACATGTGAGGTGTCTCCATACTTCCCCAGTTAATATTTCTCTTCGCTCAGATCATTTAATCTACACGAGAGAGAGAGAGAGAGAAAGAGAGAGAGAGAGAGAGAGAGTCGGATTAAGACTACGATTGAAGCAAGTTTTAGGGCAGTGGGTTATCGAAGCGCTGATTCTTTCAGGTGTGGTTTACCAATTGCCCTTACGAAGGTAGACAACAAATACCATCTGTGTCAGTCTACTCCGGAATTTTTTTATTTGATTTCGTTGCGACCTGTCAGGTAGCAGCCGGATGTCAGACGTAGGTTGATCTGAAATGCCAGTCTGATGTGTGCGCATTCAGCCCAGAGTCGATTTTGTGAGTATCAACTGGAAAGAGGGAAGGGGTGGGAACCCTTTCCGGTGAATAATGGTCGGTTCCACCAGGTAAAATTTTATTTTTCTATTGGTTGCGCGTTTAGTTTATATAATTGAAGTGAAATTTGAAATAAACACACACCAAAATAGCATGACATAAGTCAGCGGACACACATATTACTGCTAAACGAGCAAAGGCTGTCAGAAATAAATGTCGTCATTTAATCCAAGAAGAAGCCAGGGCTGCATAAAGAACAGATAAGAAGAGGCGCAAGAATAAGGAAAAGAGGAAGAAGAAGAAAGGAGAGACGATGGGATTAGTGGTGGTGGTGGTGGTGGTTGTCGTAGTAATGTTAGAAAAGAATAGGTTTTATACCAAATCAAAATTGCAGAATAAATACAAACAGGAATAAAAGAAGTGGTAAAGGTTGTAGGTGACATATTGCATGCAGATAAATAGCATCGCTTAAGGGAAAACCTAATCTTGCACTTCCTCGTTAATAAAATATAAGTGCCTTTCCACAGGGTTTAAGTTAGCCAGCGGAGTATCATTGTTGAAATAAAGAGGGAATTTCAGGGGGGGAATCAGTTAGCATATGTCCATCCTATATAACAGGCCAAAATACCTATTACGAAATTTGCTTCGCCAGGGAGATGTTTTGAGGATACTGCAACCGATATTGTATGAGCGACCGGAATGGGGTTTCGGGTTTGCGAGTTTGTTTCTCTGATGTGTAACATGCGACGCCGGTCTGTCTAGCCCTCAGACATTTTGCTCGATCTCTCTCTCTCTCAGCATCAGTTAGAAGACCGGCTTAGACTACCGACTGAGGCATGAGAAAGGTGAGAGAGAGAGAGACAGTTGGGTTGGCTCTGAGCGCCTACTATTCACTATAAACAAGCTGACGCACTTGAAGCTATCACGATATGCGAAAAACCATGGCCTTGAAGGCTGCCAATTAGAGGGATAACTTGAGATTCTTCCCAGTATGCAGACCCAGACTGCGAGGGCTCCTGTTTAAGGGGATCTTAATGGTATTCTCGTTCAGAGGGATCCGAGCCGTCCCCATTTATTGATATTGTCGAGTCTGGTTCTTTGTGTGCGTTCCGTGGTGCACGCCTAGGTACGCGTTCATGCCATGTCGGGTTCATGCGTGTGATCCCGTCTTTGGTCTCCCGGATGGAGTGCGGGAGGTGCAGCGCAAGTCTGCTATCACAGTAAACTAATTCATTCGTAAGTCACCTTTTCTCCACCCACCCGTCTGTGGGGCACAGGCTAGCCCTCGTTAAAATCAACAGCCAAACTGTCACGAGCAGCCGGAATCTGCTTTGAGGCTTCGGGGTTCGTCTCTGAGGCGGTTAAGAAGCTTATTTGCAGGAACTTTTAGTTCACCAACCCGTGTCTTCTTAAGTCTTCCACCTCCCGGCAACGAAAGTTGCTGCCATGCGTTGCAGAATACGGCAGAAATATCCATTACAATTTGCCTTAACTTTGTTGGTAATACCTTCCAATTATCTTATGCGCTCAGGTGGAACGAAACCCGCCATCGTACTGACAGTCCATCCAAATAGGTCTCTATGCTTTGTCCGGAAGGGCTCAAAAACATTTGTCTCGTCCGTCCCGATCAAGGTGGGCTATCTTTGAGATGAGACAACACGTGACCTGATTATTCAACCGTCGGAAGTTATGAGGTCCACTACTCATCCTCTAAGGGTCTACTGACAAGTTTTGCCCCGGCCTTTTTATGGTAAATCAAACTTGCGAGGCATATACCCCTCTCCTTCACTTTCCCTCCTCATGCCCGCCATATTCAAATGACAGGACACGGTCAGAACCGTGCCACACACCAACCGGGCTCCTAACTGCAGTCGAACCTGGTTTTAAAGGGCGATGTCGGGTCACGCATAAGTCAGGGTGACTCAACAGCCACTGCACACTCGGAACTTCCTTCCAGAGGGAACCGAGTCCACCCTTCGGCTGATACCTATTCAAACCAGCATACCATGGTAACCGTAGGCGGTGGCAGGTTCAGTATATTGGGGTTGCACTGACTTTTCAGTAGGAAGGGTACCTTAGTATTGCTCTCACACGGATGCACTAGTTGCTATTTCCAGCCTCTTGGCCGTCTGGGTAATGACACCGAACGGGCGCCAGCGCGCGCGGCTACACCACACCCATTTTTGGCAAAGCACTCACGAGGACAGAGCGCAACCTGACTAACGCATGTCACGAGCCAATGCGGCCAAAGAGGCCTGCGTTTCAAAAAAGCGTCCTCTGCTGCTCTCAATCCCTCGGAATTAAACTATGCTCACGCCATATGGGGTTTTCCTTGACTGAATTCAAATACAACAAAACGAATTTATCATATGACCATGAAAAAGGCAGAAATTTCAAAATAATTTTAGAAAGCAAAAGGTATATCAACTTGAAAAGTACAAGGAGTATCCAAAAAAAGAGAATTGTTTTCTGTAGGCACGTGGATTGGCAATGCTGCCCTTCGCCGCTAGACACTCTTTCTGCTCAGCTGGTCAAGTAGCGTTCACGGAGGACTATTGCAGTGGAAATAGGGATTTTTTCCTTCAACCCCCGTCCTCAAGGCTCTCTGTGAGTTTGCGATGAAAAACTTTAAGAAGCAACGCGTCGACATCGAATTCCGTCTTCTGGTAAAGAAAATAGCGATTGTGGTGCTTCGAAAAGCTTATGGGAAGGAAGTTCTAATCCAGGCAAGAATTTACCAGTGGTTTACCCCGCTAAGAAATAGCCAAATGTCACTTGAATTTACACCCCTTTTTCAGTTCCCCCCCAACGCCCAGAAGAGATGCAAACGTTTAAAAATGCATGATGCTCTAACGATGACTTGTTTTGTCAACATCAAAGGAGTCGTTTGTGTTGAAGTTGTTCCTAATAGCACCACAAGCTGAAGTGATTGCGTGAGGCAGGGAAAAAAACGACCTGAATTAGGGCCATCGGAGGACTGGCTGCTTTTTTATGACAACGTGTCTGCCCACACAGCGTTCAAAATTGGCCAGTTTTGGTACAAAAAAGTCATGACAACGGTTTCTCCCCTCTCCTACTCACCCGAACGAACTCCCTGCATTTTCGTCTTATTCCCAAAAATCAAGAAAACCCTAAAAGGGAAGAGTTTTCAGAACGTAGAAGAGATGAAGAAAAAAATTGGTGAAGACACTTAACAGCTATGTTACGTAGGCGCTCACCGCTCGGTTACAGGACTGCCTCGTCCCGTTATGCCTTGGGGCTATCTCTCCAGCCCCACCAGCGGCCGCAGTGTGGCTAATGATATAGGCAGAATAACGTAACCGACAAAGACAAGGGAGACTGGAATGGCCATTTCTGGCCTATTAGCCGTCATCAGCCAGCCACACTCAACCTCAGGTGCTAGGGCACTCGAGGCTCGTAATCTCGACCTGTTGGTTAGAAGTCCCAATTCTACCCACTAAGCCAAGGCACTACGCCCAAGGCACAACGGGAAGAGTGAGCCCTGTAACCTATCGTTGAGCATTTACTTTCCATAATTAAGATGCCCGATCGAAACCGGTGAGACAAAAAACTCGTGACACAGTGGGTAGAGCGTTGAACTACAAACCAACAGGTTACGCGTTCGAGTCTCGGCTGCCGCAGCGCCTGAGGTTGAGTGTGGCTTGCTGATGACGGCTAATAAGCCAGCAATGGCCATTCCAGTCTCCCATCTCTTTGTTGGTCACGTTATTCTTCACTTAACAGCATTGGTTCTGAAGAATATTAGAAAAAATGCTTCGAAAAGTCGAAAATCCGTTGGTGTCGTTTGGTGGGTGAAGTAATCAATCATTGTGGTTTGCGTGGACCTGCTAGGTATATGAACATGAATGCCAAGGGCGTAGAAAAAATGCTATAGTTGAGTCTACCCCGTTATGGTCGACTAGCTTGCGATAGTGTTTACGTCATGATCTGTTTGCAAGCCCTTCCACCAAACGACGGAGCTTAACCTGGGAATCCCATTTTATCTATTTTTAATGGGAGCTAAACTGCCCTGGCGAACCAATAGGATTGAAGGTTGTTCCTTCCCCTACTTGCTTTTGTCATCGTCATCATCATCATCATCATCATTATCATCATCATCATCATCCTCATCCCCATCATCGTCATCATCATCATCCTCATCCTCATCATCATCATCATCATCATCATAATCATCATCATCATCATCACCATCACCATCATTACCATCGCCATCATCATCATCATCATCATCATCATCATCATCATCATCATCATCATCATCATCATCATCATCATCATCATCATCATCATCATCATCATCATCATCATCATCCTGATCCTCATCATCATCATCATCATCCTCATCCTCATCATCATCATCCTCATCCTCATCATCATCCTGATCCTCATCATCATCCACGTTACTTAACCACCTTTACTGTACTGTTTCCCTTTACATGGCCTCTCTCAATAGTAGTATCTTCGAAACATTTAACAGTCCTCCTCGCAAGATTTATAATAGGTTTGATATTTTTAGGGTAAAGATGACAAAGTCGGGACGATCATGATTTGCTCGACCATTTGACCTGTCCGTGTGTTCTTTCAAAATGGGCTCAGATGGCACTTGCAAGTGAATCTTTAGCCAGAAAATATTCACTTTTCCTAGGGCATCTTACAAGACAGGTTTCTTCAAAAAGGGGATTAAAATCGAATTATTCACAAATTCTAGGACCCTTGCTATTGAATTTGTGAATGTTTGGATCGTAACTACACCTCCTGCCGGAAATACAGATTGCTTTAACCAAAATTTCGGGAAGGGTACATCTTATCGAGTCATAACCCTACCACTGAGCCTAACGCTCAAATATAACAATAACTCCTAACCTCGACACTAGCAATAATCTCCCCCGGAAAGTAGCGCAACACCCAAGGAATTTAGGGGAATTCCTAGTCCCCGTTCTTACCGAGCAATAGTAGATGCCCTAACTCATGCAATGTGTTACCGAAATTTGAGTGAGTAGTTAGGCGTACACTTGGTCTTGTTATTTTGGTTTGTTGAATGCAGCTGATGTTCAGAAAGCCTTTTTCTAAAGAACTCTGCATGTTCAAATTTATATATTGAAAGAAAACAAGCAGGAGTTTGGGGAGATCAGAGGTTGCTGCATATTCAAGAAATTTCCTACGCTATTGAATAACCCAGAGCAAATTTCATCGTTTTACTGCGCTGTGCTACAAAAGAACATTAATATAAGCAAGAAAGGTTTCACACAAGTACTTTTTCTAACCAGAAAATACGATCATAAGTCAATGAAAATCGGATGAGGGCAAACGGAAGGGATCGTGTTGTCTTCCAGAAACAAAAAAAAATTATTTAGCTCTAAACAATTATTTTTTTGCAATTTTCTGACGTTTGCTGCCAAAAACACAAGAATACACGTTTTTACAAATATTTTATTTTACTAGCCCGAAAATAGGGATTATAAACAATATATTCACAAAAAAACTGTGAGATGGATGCCTAGAAGAGCCTAGGCTAAAACAAAAGCATGCGATATGATACTTATTTGAAGAATATACTTTCCATTAATATGGAATTCAGGAACGCAACGGGCAGAGGATTAGCGTTTTAGCAAAATTTTACTTTATGTTCGGCCACTCGTTTGCAATCCTTTAACGGAGCAATAAAGTAATAAAATATATCGATAAACGCTCCAATACAAATTGGAAAGTGAGTTCTTCATTTTCGTTAGAAAATGTCTCAATTATTTTCAGGGAAGACAAAAAACGGTAAAACGTCTACATCCTTGCCGTAACTTGAATTCGGAACAAGGTATAATGTGCATATATTCGTCAGCTTAATAGCTAAGTAAAGCGTTTTTTTAATGAGTTACCTTATTATAAAAGGTTTTTTTAAATGATCTTAGGCATATGAATTACCGACTTTGGTTGTGGAAGGCCATTTTTCTCCGCAATGGATGTTTATGTTTGGGTGAATCTACGAAAAGGACGCAAATGATCATCTGCATTAGAAATAATATCCAAAAACTCACTACTTCGGTGAATACTTTTAAGAGATATCTTATTTTGAATGTATTGATCAACATATAGAAGGGGATCAATATTTATTGCCAATCGCTTGAAAACGTTGACAATCGTTAAGTATTCACCGATATTTCAAAGATGCTGTGCCTTTCCTTCCAATGCAATATCAACAACATCAAACAAGAAATTTGGGGAAATAAAGTTATCCTAATCTACACAAAATGGTATGTTTACGATTTCAACTAATAATTCAATGTACATTTATTCATAATGCTCACAGCGATTTTTCACATTTTCAGAAGTTTCCACTTTTTAAAAACTTTGGTATTTCCAAACAAAGTTAAATTTCTTTGACCGTTTCCTCTAAATTTTAAATTCGCATAGGGTTGTTCATTATTATTTCAATGCTTTCGTACACGTGTGGATACAACTAAGTATCATCATCATTCGAAAGTTTCCGCACGTTGCATGAGAGAGGTCACCCACAGCATCTCTTAGGCAAAACCTTTCACCCCTTCATCTCAAAGCCAACATGTAGGTATGATTGGTTGACAAACCTCGACATAAAATGCACATCTTTAAAATTCACATGCTCTATGAAAACACCTCTGTGTTGCTCCATGATTTAAAGTTCATGTTCATACTCTAGGCAAAATTTTATTTAGCATTTTAAGAAAAAAGCCAGAAGTTTTGGTGATCTTCACGAAGGTAAACTGCTTTGCTTCGCCATGTAATGGTCGAACAGGAGAGCAGATAGTTACGGTAACCTCGTAGAATTTCCTAAAATAACCCAACACTTCATCTTAAACCTCGATCTAACGGTAAAGCTGCAACCGTAACCGTTGTAGGGAATTCATTTAAGACTTCTTTCACCACAAGTTGAAGGGTCGGTTGAAATGCTAAGCCACTGATTAATCCGGTCTTGGTGCAGAAAAAAATCTTATCCAGCCCTCAAACTCGAACCTCGTTTCCTCAACATAGCGAAGTTAACCGTGCCTCACCAGGCCGTACCGGGGGATTCTTACGCCAAAGACTGCTACCAACAGGGTGGCTTATGTCGTCATTCCAAAGTGCATGCACGCATGCAAGTGCCAATTTTATTGAACGTTAAATTCCTGGAAGTATGCAGTTAAAAGGGGGAATTAGTCAAAAGCAGTAGAGGAAGTCTTTTTGCGCTGATGGAACTATTAGAACTAGCGGAATGGAGTGCCGACAAAGACCAAGGGGACTGCGATCACGGCTGTCCGTCAGCCATTATCAAAAGCCGTTTCGGAGCACCTGGGATTCAAAACAAGGACCTTTAGATATCGGGTCCAACGTTCTGCCATTGGGCCACGGGCCGTTGTACGGTCGGTTGTGATCGAATATATTACAGTAGGTGACTTAACTCATGCAATGTGTGATCGCAATTTGAGTGAGTAGGTTAGCGTACATTTGGTCATGTTATTTTGTTTCTTTTGAGTGGATTTGAGGCTCAGAAAGCCTTTTAATAAAGAACGCTACATAGAAGGAAAAGAGGAAAAAAGGCAGGATTTTGGAGAAATCGAGGTTACTGGACATCGAAGAAATTTCCCATGTTAGTTAATACACAGAACAAAGTTCATCGTTTTTGCATTGTTACCTAAAAGTGCGTCAATATACGTAAGAAAGGTTTCAAATAAATCCCTTCTGGAGCCGGAAAGTTGGATCTTAATTCAATGAAAATCAGGTGAGGGCAAGTGTAAAGAATTGTATTTTTTCAAAAACAAGCAAAGAATTCAGCTTTAAAATGGTTTTGCGCAAATTGCTGAATGTTTTGCCCCTAAACACAGGGAAAAAACCCTTTACCAATATTTGTTTATAACGATGAAAAGGAAGACTGCTAAGAGAGGTCATATTTTGAAGGTTTTGACAAACACATAGCACTGAATCTAAATTTTCGCCTATCGACTGAAAACCCTGAAAATAGTAAAGTATTCACAGGTATTCACAAGGACGATCTGAACCTAACTGTAATCCTTACCATAAATATAAATAGAAGAATTTGACGAAAGAGTAGTTTATTTGACATCTGCAAAATGGTATGCTAACGTTATCATCTGACAATTCTATTTAAATTTATTCGCCGTGTTCACAGCGATTTTTCAAGTTCTCAGAATATGCCGCCTTTCTAAAAATGTCGACAGTTCGAAATAAAGTAATATAACTTTTGTTATTTCCTTTAAGCTTTAAATTCACATAGGGTTGTTCATTATTATTTCAAAACTTTTGTAGATGCGTTGTGCCCGTTTGCGACTGATTATCAATCTTTCGAACATTTCTGTAGTTTGCACGATTTAGGTTCTCTTCTGTGCTTATCACAGGAAGAGACATTCATCGACTGAGTTTCGGGAACATCTCGTCCCGTTGTGTCTTGTGGCTCAATTTAAAGTCCTTGCAAGCAGTCGCATACCTTTTAGGAGTATGTGTTGAAGCGAGTTCCGAAAAAGACAAGGGAGACTGAAATGACCATTTTTGGTTCATGAACTGTACTCAGCTACTTAGACTTCACCCGCCTCCCCCCTTAGAATTTGGTTGTCTGCAAAGAGGCCAGATGTCGTGTCAATTTGCGGGGGAGGAAATCGATAACTAGGCTTGTGGGCATTTGCGACCTGAGTTAACATGTATGTCATTGATGCAGAAAGGACGGTAGTCTTATCTCTCTCCTTATCCTAATCGGCTAGCCTCTGATATTGTGTACTTGATCCCTTTGCTACCAGACCGTTGCTCCCTTGTTTACAATCCCTTCTATCATATGACAGGGTTAAAGTGCCGTGGACAATTAATAGGAGTAAAGAGTGTCCCTTCGCTACTTGTATCTCCTTCATCCTGTTGGACGCATCAAGGACCGCTGAGGGGAGAGGGGGTGGAATGAAGAGGACGGAGTAACTGGACTGCGAACCCAAGTCCACTTCAAACTGAACTGTGGACGTAGCACATCTAGCCCCGCCATCTTGGGGGCCGCCAACTTGATGAAGGTACCGCTTGGCTTTTGTCTGGATACATAACCCATGGCACGTCGCTCGGGCCCATGCAGAGCCCTCTTTGGTATGCTGCCAAATTTAGCAAACAATCCGAAACCAGCAGTCTGACTGCATTCCATGCTATCAAACTGAGTGCTGCTGGTCAGACCAGCGGAAAGCTTCCCAACTTTAAAGATCCTGCAATTATAGTTAGATTCGTAAAGCTACTCATAGTCACGTTAAGCCTCCTCCTCCTCCTCCTCCTCCTCCTCCTCCTCCTCCCTCCTCCTCCTCCCTCCTCCTCTCCTCCCTCCTCCTCCTCCCTCCTCCTCCCTCCTCCTCCTCCTCCTCCTCCTCCTCCTCCACTTCCTCCATCCTTCTTCTGCTTCTCCTTTTTTATGTTTCTTCTTCTTCTCCATGCTCGGTGTTGAAATACCACTCGCTTAACAACCAGCCTAATTCGGTAAAGAATCCGTAAACAACAGGTTAACAGGGAAGTAAAATAAATGCAAACCCCGCCATAGGAAGTTGGACAGTTTGGATGCTTTATCAACAACAGGTAGCCTAGGGCAACTTTAAAACCGGACGCCAAAAAACATCATTTTATTACTTCACATTTCAGTTGGACGTTTCTGTTATAACGACCCCTCGGCAACCTACACGTGGGAATTCATCTTGGGCGGGAAATGAGATCTAGGCGAATTCACCGCAAAAAGACAAAGGTTACCTTGTCTTGTGAAAAATGACCGCGATTGACCAAAAACTGGAACAATTCTACTGAAAATGACTAAACAGAGCGTTAAGACTCGATCTGAGTTATCCCGTCATTTGGCAACCTTTCAAGCCATGGTTTTTAGTGCACCATGGTAGCGTTAAGCGCGTCAGGTTGTTTTTAGTAGAGAAAATGCGCTGAGTTGTCGACCTCACTCATTCCCAGGCATCAGGCAACCCTCCGAGCCGGTCAGTTGACTGGTGCGGAGAATGGGCATCGAAAGTGATTAACAATGGCTTTTAGTCATACGGGCAAGGTTAAGTAGTTAAATATGTAAAGCTTAGTTACAAATGCACAGTTTAGAATCCTGCACGTTAATATGGCATGAACTTGTTGAGAATTGAAGTTACAAGGCGAAATTGTAACTCAAAGCGATCAGAAGACGAGGAAATCTAGGTTGTGCAGTCAATGGCTGAAAAGAACCTGAATTAAATCAGTATGAGGCGTGGGACTGGACAAGACCGGACATCCTTATTTATGCGCAAAGACGAAGTCTGTACGAGCACTGGAAAAATTTGTTGATTATTTTGAGCTTTCAATTTCCTGCCAGAGTCCAGGGTAAGAGATAATCACCCATGCCCGAAATAAGACGAGCCGAGAATTGATTGAAGCTTAGTCCACGGATGGGAAATCAATCAATAGATGCATCGATTTGGCGCCGGCGCCCAGCGCAGTCACGCCCAGACTTTCGCCAGTGGTCATTGATTGGTTTGCTTCTTCGTCTATTTTGTTGCTGCTGCTATCTTTGACGATGGACTCCTGTAGGAGTTAGAACGCTCAAAATAATGAAAAAATAGTTCCGGTGCTCGAAAAGACACCGCCTTTGCTCATGTAATTTCTTGGGGCTCGAACCTTCCATTCCTTCTTATTTATTTCAGTAGTCCAAGTTGGATGAAGGGAATCGTTTAAAGGGTGGGGATTACTTATATAGTTCATCAAAATTCTGAAATCCTTTTTCAATTAGAAAATATTCCTTTAGTAGGATTGTAGTACTCGTTGTTTTTTAGCTTAATCGCAAGATATTTCAGTCCATCCACCGCCTTTTAAACGAGCTTCTTTTCGGCCGTCCAAAAATATGACCGAGAATATTCTTCCTTATACTCATTTTCAAGTAGATTATGTCTTATTTAAAGACTATACTTGAAGGAACGGTCGCTTTCAGTTTTGAAGACGTTTTTTTCAGTTCCGGAGTAGTTTTTAAGCTGACCTGCTGTTACACATGCACTCAGAGTTTCCAAACTACAAGTTATATATTCTCCGTGCAACAAAAATCACAGGTTTCCATAATCCGGGGCCAGATAATCGTTTTTGCTGGCGGCCGGACAAAATGTCGTCTTAAAACCTCATACTGACGTGACTTAAATATTTGGGGTTTATGCTACTAGATAAGCAATAAAAAAACCGATTTATCTAATCTTTCCTAATCGAAATCACATTTCCGAGCGTTAGTGAATGATACATTAGAGCAAATGGAAACGGGGACTGCCTGTAATACAGGTGATTGTATGCTAAATTTCGGGGAAATTGGGGGTCAGGCTTAAGGGTAAGATTCAGATTAGGATAAAAGTGAAGTTAGTGCCTGAATTAACTTTGAGGTTAAGATTATGGCTGATTTTATGGTTAGGGGTTAGTGTTGAGATTCGGGTTACGCTTGAGATTTGGGCTAGGGTTTGCGCTAGGGCAATCTTTTCGTTTTCCGCAGTTTCGCACAAGGTCATCTGTCCGCGTTCTATCGGATGATGTCTTTGAAACTGTAAATTTTCGTAAAGTCAAAATATTACAGCAGTAATCCTCTCGGGCCAGAATACCAGGCGATCGGTCAACTTCTGCCATGAGATGGTCCCCTGTGTTCTTCCGTAGTTGCTTGCATGGAATAAGTCGGTGGAAGTGGTTGAACTTGTGCATTTGTTGAGTTACTAATGATCCACATCTCCGTCTTCAACTAAGTCACCGCCATTCTGGTTTCCAGGTGAGGCTCCCTTCTGTGACCCAGACTATCGTTGTTTACCGGCAAAGACTGCAGTAGCGGAAGCGTGTCCTTGTGCTTGTGCGAACGTGGCAATCTACGGTCTAGCGACCCACCACAACTACGAGACAGTCTATCAGTTGTCATGGTAACTGAGAGAGTGCAGATATCCCAACAGCCATAAGAATTGCACTCCAAGCCCGTCGGATGTGGTAGCTGCAACCGCTAGAGTCATATCGGACTAAATTCAGAATTCAAGCGGATGGGGGAGAGAATGGCAGACCCATAACTTCGGACAGTTGTACTGATTAACACTTAATGACAGGTGGATTCTCAGTCGCGTTTGGTCACTAATGGACCTGTGAAATCGACGAATCTGAACGCAACCGCAAATCAGCAGCTAAACCAGGCAACGGTCGCACTAAGCCAGTGACACCGGCCGGACGCAAAGCTCGATCGCTAACCACCGGGGAAGAGGCAGTTGGGCAGATGACAATTTTAGCGACAACAATGAGACCAGATTGCAAACTAGAATTGAGAATCCCTGTGAGGCTAATCCTGTTGGAAGGCATGCTTACGAAGACAAGGGAGACGGCCTTTGACGGCAGTCCTTACTGGTCGATAAGGGACTGCCTGCATGGGCTCAACCATTGAGCCCCAGCGCAAGGGGACGGTCATATCCTGATTATGCTTTGCATGCAAAGCTTTACTAAGGGATATCCGGAGTTTGCACGGTTATATGTATTCCCCTCGTATTACAGGTTGCATTGAGCTAAATTCTACATGGTTACGGCCAGGGTTGGGGTAAGTGCTAAGGTTAGGAGGCTCTCTGGTAAGGGCTAGGGATAGAAGGAGTATTTTTAGGATGATACGAGAATTAAATTTAGCGTTAAGATTAAAGTTAGGACACCGCACTAAGTATTCCCTAGACCTTTGTATTGGGGGTACTTATAACGATGGCAAACCCGCAGCTGATGCAGCTGGGTGCGTTGAGTGACAGAGGTACAACATAGTCTGTCAAACTGGTATTACAGAGGAGACACGGAAGAGTGAAATGGTCATTTCTGGCTTATTAGCCGTCATCAGCCAGCCATACGCAACCTCAAGTAACTTAATGGGTAAGAGCGTTGGACTTCTAACCAAAAGGTTGTGGTTTTGGACCTCAGATGCCGCAACACCTAGGGTTGGGTAGGACCGGCTGATGACGGATATAAAGCTAGAAATTCCGACTCCAGATTTCCTTATCTTCGGCGGTAACATCTTTCTGTCTAGCCGCTGTGCAGCGGATGGCAGGGCTCAAAAGTGAAGGAAAAGTGACAAATGAATAAGGATGTCTCGTATGACCGCCTAAACAGGACGCGGCTAAAGGAACCACCCACAATACATGTGGTTTTGCGCCTAATTCCAAAGAAATTATGTTTAGGGTGAAAAGTGAGGGTTAGGGTTATGTTTTGGGTTAAGGTCGGAGATGGGGTTAGAGTCATGCTTATACCAAGGGTTACAGTTATTATCATGTTAACTGTAGGGTTTTGGGTTTAGGGTAGGGCCCAGGTTATGAGTGAGGTGATAGTTTAGGTTTATGTTAGGGTTAGTGTTAGCGTTAAAGCATGAGTATAGTTTCTCTTCTTGAAATTTGCCGTATGGGTGGCTTTTTTAAGCGGGCGGGGTGGTTCCTATTTCCGGGTCCCGTTCAGGCGGCGATACAAGGCATCCCTACCGACAAATGTTACTACAAACTTGGTTTTCGTATTGCATCAAGTAATAAGACCGCTCAAATTATGTATGTCCCACAGCTATAAGCGTACCCGCATATTGGTTATATGACATCAATGTTGCCTCAGAATGTCTCCCAGTACGAACGCGAATGCTCAGATAAGTAAATTGAGGGTTTCGATGCTCCATCCGCCTCCATTTTTCTTACTCGCACATCATTTGTTTCTTGTTATTAGGGAAACTATCAAGTTCCTAGTCCTTCAAAGCCTTCCAAGCTCACTGAACGGCCTCCGTTGGTTAGAATTTCCACTGGGTACTTCGAATGTTGCAATATACGCGCCTTGGTAATAATCTCCAGAGATTCTCAATTAGGTTAAAATCGGAGCCCAGAGTGACCGGGTCATTGTATCAATTTGGTCGCTTGTTATCCCCATGTTTCGTTCTCCGGCTCATATGCATGCCCAAGTAGCCTTGTTGAAACACCACACATCCACCGCGTTACTGGCCCAAAGGATAATTACTTGAGCAGAACGTATCTGATAAGTTTGCTTTCCTTGTAAAAACACAAATAATAACTTGTTTCCCAATGGCAACGCGCTTCTGAACGGCATACTGCCCCCATGTCACAAGCTTTTCTACTGCAGGTATCGAACCCTTTACGCTAGTTATATGTGTTATGGTTTCAACAGTTCGGATGATAAAGAGTAAGGTTTACATCCATCGGAAAATTCTAGTTTTGTGCCTAATATGTTCAGACGATGTGTTCGTTAGTCTAACATATTCGGTGTGCCTTGTGGTACTTCATCAACAGCGGTATTCGTTGGAGCTTGCAATAAGTAATTAACGATAAATTCCATGAATACTATAAGTGCTAACTCTCACTACATGGTGCACAAGTTCGTGTTGGTTGCAAATACCACACTTAGGATTGTTTTTCACCTAAGGGGTATGCCCCTTACCTCCTCCTCCTCCTCCTCATCCTCCTCCTCCTCCGCCTCCTCCTTCTTCTTCTTCTTCTTCTTCTTCTTCGTCTTCTTCTTCTTCTTCTTCTTCTTCTTCTTCTTCTTCTTCTTCTTCTTCTTCGTCGTCTTCTTCTTCTTATTCCTCCTCCTCCTCCTCCTCCTCCTCCTCCTCCTCCTCCTCCTCCTCCTCCTCCTCCTCCTTCTGACAGATCAAGAGCAGCAAAGTGGTTATTCAACATGGTTTTGATTTCTTAAAGTGTGGTTGATTTTCTCTTCTGTTGAGATCTATTAGACGCAACACCACCATCTCACATCGCTCAAACTCCGTCAATCGTACTCCTCGCAACAGAAGGAGGAATTAGGAACGTCTTCCACCCACGCGATCCAGATGGCCTCGCGCTAGATTTAAGAAAGGGCAAATATTCCCTTGTCCTAACCTTAATTCAAACCGACGCGTGAATAGGTACTGCCTCCTGGAATTTGGCTGATTCCTGTTACCAATTCCTGCCGGGGAAAGGGGTATATAAGCAAGCCCCTGACATTCGACCTGGTCTTAGAGTGTAGAAGCTTGGTGCGCAAAGCAGTCGCCGATCGGTGCGCTAAGGATGTCTGGCGCGTCCTCAATTCTTTCTCGACGAGCAACCAGGTCATTCTGATGCAGTTCAGTGAACGTGATGACAGATGGCATGCGTGTCAACCGCTGCCATCATACTGTGTTCAAATCAACTACCGTATCGTTGCTATAGGGATCGAAAACGCGACACCTTTTACTGTCAAACCCCCGCATTTAGTGAAATCGTCACAACGGTCAGTATCGCTCGTGGCCGTTAAACACCCCTTTTGGGGCTGCGATTGCTCAGCATCACAGGAGCTAACATCATTGGTTGAACTGCACGGATCACCCCTCCTCCATAAATCAAGAAATGGGTCTGTTTTAAAGACATTTCAAGCCACGGTCCGCCCCGAACTACGAGGTACCACCCCCCTCTGTCCGAATATCAGGGAAGGAGCTTTCTAGAGGCCTCACCAGCGTCTACACCACAGTTCATACAAAGACACATCAATAGGTGTTCTCATGGCCTTTGCTCACTGCTCTTGGGCCTTTCCGTGTGGTGGCTACGCTTGACGCTAGATCAGGCCACCCAGATCTGATAGAGTGCGTGTGCTGTCCCATTATTGATCGACTTTTCACCGATGTGGTAGGGCATTTGGTCACATGTTAAGAACTGAGTAACGGACAAGTATTTTCTAAGATGAACAAAGTAGATTCAACTATATACTCGTACTTTTGCAAAGGAGGGCTTCTGCGTTTAGTCAACTCAGGTGCCAGAGACCCACACAACACAAGCTGTTGGGAGGTAGCAGACAGCCCATGCGCTCCTCCACGGAAATGCGGGACTTACTTTTATGGTTAATCCGGCGAACCATGTGGCAGTTTTGTTTTCTATTCACCAGAATACTCTCCTCAAAAACGGGCAGATGAGCACAAGCAGATGGGCAGGTTCACTGTGGCTCAACATTTGTTATTTTCAACCTCATCCTTTGTGGCTCGAAACGGGATTCACAGGTCCAGGTCGTGTCCTATAACTGGGTCTTCTACCGACCGTCCCGCAGCATGGATCAAAAGTACTTATTCGCTAAAGTACGGAGATTTTCGCTGATAATTCTATTGCAGAATAGGTATGGATGGATAGTGGCGTGCCACAGGGTTCTGCACTTCCTGATTTATGTGAATGACTGCATCAGAGTGTTGGATTGTGAAGCCGTCATGTTCACCGACGATATTTAAATATGGTTTGGAGGAGTCTCTTAGCCAGTCTCTCGAATTTTACATCCCGCCGGAGTAGACATAGCCTCTTGACATCAGGCGAAAATTGGTCGCCATGTTATGCAACTTAAGGACAGACTGTGCCCTACCGAATCCTCCGCAGTTGTCTACCAAATATGTTGTAACGATGGAGACTGTGACTACGTCGGGGAACCTGGACGAACATTTCAAACTCGCTTACATGAACATAAACCGTCAGTTCAGAGGCTAGACCCAAACTCACAGCTTGCATCCCATATTGGAGGGACTAACCACACTTTTGAAATTCAAGGAGCGACCAGCACAGGCCGAGGAATCTCAATTTTACACTTGGGGCATCGTTCTCGGATGGCAACTCTATCAGCAGGCCTCTAGACCTTCCAACGGCCTATAAAGTCCTGCGTCATTAAATGCATTAATGGCAGGACAAGATGGTTACACTGGAACTAAGGCAAATAAGCGAAGACGGCCCTGCGACGAACCCACCGGAAGAGGAGGCAAGTTTACAAAAAGTCTCGACCAATGTGAAGTTGTCCAATACCAACAGCCATTAAGCTGTACAAACATGCACGCATAGGTCGAGATAGCGAACGAGAGAAAAATTGATCAGTCCAAGGCTGACATGTTAAGCCTGCCATTCAAATCCCTGATCGATATTAACAGTAGACGCTTTGACACTTGAGAGTCGGTCAAGTTCTTCGAAACGCCGAGTGCAGGCACTGACCAATCTCATGCAATATTAACAGAAATTCTGAAACGCATTTTCTACTAGAAAGGACTACTTAAGTGGGATTGTAATATTTTTTCACGTTGAGCATACTCTCAATGCATTTCCGACGCATCAAGATACTGACCTTTGAATGTACGTCCTTTTGGCGGTCTGCAAGAACTGCATTTGATAAACGATTCTTCCTTATGTTGCATGCATATTTTCTATTGATTTTCAGTGCTGTAATAAATTCAAATGTATTTTATGAAGAAGCTAGCAAAAATATTCTTTATTGTACTAGTTGATAGCTATTCACGTTTTCTTTGAAGTTTTATATGCCAGGAAAAGGAATATTCAGGTTTTTAAAGAATTTTTGCTATCCTGTATAAGTTGGAACCTGACTTGGCTTTGCATTTAGGGTTTTAAGTCTACAAACAGTATGCTTTCTGCGTAGGGAATAGCATACCTTCCCTTATGCTATTATGAAGATACCATATAATGCCTCTTCTTCTCCTTTCTTCTTCTTTTTCTTCTTCTTCTTCTTCTTCTTCTTCTTCTTCCTCTTCCTCTTCTCCTTCTCCTTCTTCTTCCTCTACACACGCCTGTGGAATGCAAAAATTTCCATCACTTCGTGTAAAACACTGCCTGGCCTAGTCTCCTGCGCTGACTCGCCTTGAACAGAAACAGTCGTTTTAATTTTTTTTGTATTTTGACTCAAAAACACTCCAAAGATTTTGCTATTTAATATGTGCGGTAACTACGCCAACCTTACTGTTTATTAATAGAGTCATCAAGGGCACTGCCTTTAACCCAGTAAATATACAAATGCAAAACTTGTTCTCAAAGAAAGCAAGTACACCTTTTTCAGCGCATTACCGACCCCACTTCGCATGGCTGTGCCCGTTCACGATGCTCAGTCGGAAATTTGGAACGTCGTTGGTCATTATTTTGAGGCTATCAAGCGTCGGAAACAAACAGCCACTGTTGAATCTCCCGGAGACTTTGATGACCAATGTATTCTTTGTTTCTGGTAGTCTCAGCATTGTATAGCGGGATTACCCAGTTGTCGCGTGTGGTTGGAGCTGTTCTGATGTTTTTTTTTTTTTCATGGGTTCGTCATCCCCCACAAGGCTAGGGATGATATTTTAAGTATCAGTACTGATGTTTAGAATGCTGAGCACTCAAACCCCTGTCAGTCACCTGGGTGATGAACTGCAGTTCAAAAACTTTTTTTTAGAATCAGCTCACACTTCCATTTATGCACAGTCTGGGTCAACTTGAACCATGAAAGTTTTTCTTGTCTGTTGGCAAGTTTTTTTCCAGAAAAAGTGTCCGGGGGTTTGCTGACGGTGTTCGCATCGATGTATCCACCAAGTCGACCTTAATGATGACTCATCAGGCTCCCTAAACAGGAAAGGAACATGGATACCACCCGCAATATACGTGACTCTGCATCAACTTACAGATAAATTCGGGTTTAGTTTAGGGTTAGGGTTACTGTTTCCCGTAGTGTGAGGGTTTAGGGTGGAGTTAGGGTTAAGATTATGACTACGGTTCAGCTTTATGGTAGGACTCGTATAAGGTCTAGGACGTGGCACTATGACCTTCCTGGAAGTATGAGTTTGCCTGTCTTTATTACTTGGTCGGAACGTTCCTATTCCCATGTCATGTTTGGGCGGCCGAGTAAGTCATCGTTTATTATTATTATTATTAATAAGGATCCAGAGGTCGACCAACCCACAGGAAACTCGTCCAAAGTGTTCAGAATGCTTTGAACAGCTTAGGAAAAATTCGATTTTCAATGATGATATCATTGTAAATCACCACATGACAAACCAATGTATACGCACTCATAAACCAAACACATCTGACGATCAAAGTTGCGTTGGAGGTAGAAACTGCTCTGTAGCTCCCCTTCTTAGACGTCTTTCTAAGCAGAAGTCCTGATGGTAGTGTCCGAAGCAACGTTTATCGAAATAAGACCTGGTCTGCACAATATAAGAATTTTGACAGTCTCGTATCCCGCCAACAGAAGAGCAATCTAATCCGTTGCTTGGTGCAACTGGTTAGCAAAATTTTCTCAGCAGACAGTATCGAGGAGGAGCTTAGGAGATAACGGGGACCCTAACCGATTTATTACAAGGTATCTTGTCGCAAGACCAATGAAACCTACCACAGTTACTGTGGAAAAGAGCCCTTTCAAGTGGATGTGGCTAGTAAACTCCTGAGAAGTTGCCTAGACCAAGCCGTTACCCAAACCTTCCCAGCAGCGAGACTTCGGATATTTGCTTAGCCAACCCTGTTTTAAAGGGCGAAGGTAAGGAAAGGTTGCCAGCTCAGAACACCTCTACTTATTGGTCGCACTAGTCGGGAAGGAAACACCTCCTCACATGGCGGAGAAAAATTAGGAGCATAAACAGCGCTCTTCTTGCACATATTATTGACTCCTGGGCACAGTGTGGACCCCAACAAAGCTTTTCCGTGTAATCTATATGGTCTGACCAAACTACCCCAAGCCACTGGGTTAACGTCTACTAACAGCAGCAGCAGTAGCGACTGCCATAAGGTTGAAGAAGCCGGTCTTGTGTGCACAAAAGAACCTCTTACAGGCATCGCATCTAGCATGGCCAACGGTCGCTTAACTGCATACACTGCCTGCGTCATCTCTTTCCTCCCCTTTCCTCTTTCCCCTTTCCTCTACCTGACTCTCAATGCCGCCTAACACACTTTTTATTGTCATCTTTTTTCCCCTCTGCACACATTTTACACACCACAGGCGAACATCATTGATTGTATGTTTATAAACTTGTACCACGTTCGCACGTTCCATAAAACCATACCGATCCGATCGAATGCACACGTATGCTTGGCAGAGCTGCTGTTGGAAATAAGAAATATTACCGAATTGCTGACTCGAAAAGCAAACACACTGCGCTCGGACCGTGAGGCAGCCTTTGCAACTGACCCTGCTCACCTCTTCGCTGGGCGGAATTCGTTTGCTCTGAACTCGTGGTTGCCATGAACAGATGGAAGGAGTTTCATTTGCTCTCGACTAGCCACCCTCTCCGCATTAGTCTTGCGGGTGAAGTGAGAGATGGCGCATGCGCACACAGTGTCCAGAGGCCTCATAGTGACTCACCTAGCTTGTCATCCTCTTGGAAGGGGCGATTACTGCCTGCCAGACAGCCGGAATACACAGAATAACTACACGCCTTTCCTGTCCTGACGACAAGTTAGTGGTTGTTTTTGTTAAAACATGCATATAGTCTGCAGTCATGTGACCTTTGCTACCGAGTCAGCAGGTGTCTGTCTCGGGGTCCTGAGAACCTTGTCATGGCACCACTGACGGTGCACATACCCCTGGAAGACCTGTGGTCGGACAAACTGTGGCAGGTCGACGCATGATCTCTCTTTTTCTCTCCAAGAGGATTCTATGGCACACGGTTTCGGTGCAGACATCACTTTTTCCCTATCTGTGTTGTGAAGTCGGATTAACTCAAAGGTTTTAGCACGCGTCTACTCAGTAGATTTCGACAACTACTCCATCGTGGATATTTTTTGTGTTTTTATTGAAAATAAAAGGTGTGGGAGAGAACACAGAGCAATGAGTAAGACACCTGTTTTATTACAGTCTGCACAAACGGCGTTCATGCTGTCTATGGTAGCATTTCTTGCTTTAGAAGGAACGAAATTTCGCACGAGCAATTTGGAGGAGGAATATCTGATGTAAACAACCAAGGTGACTTCGGACGTGCAAATGGGGTAGTATTCTACTTATTATTCGGTTACCTACTTCAGTCCATCCACAGGGATAACGGTCACACAAACAAAACGATTGGTCTGAACTTGACCGGTGACCAATCACGAAGCGACCCTGGTCTGCTTGGATGTCTTGACCTGTAGGGCCGTAGCCAATGATAGAATCGTTCTGAAACCCTGCGTGCAGTTTTATATATTTCGGCAAAATGAAGAAAAATCGCACTATAGGCACGGAAACTCATGAGACATTGGTCGACGTCTACAACTATGATTTCAGTTAGAGAATATTGCCGGTATGATATTGTAATACGGGTTAGCATTGAGCGTGACATCAAGTTATTTCTGTATGAACTTGGTATGCATACTTTTAGGAAATCAGTCGCGGATCCTTCCAGAAATGCTTCAAGTCTCATGCAACCCGTTCCTACACGGCTTTGTACTGGAGTTTCAAAGTTAAACTTTTGTCGTTCGTCCGCAGACAGGAGGTGATTCGTGGCTCAACTGGTACGGCGTTGAGATCAGTGACCAACTGAATTCAAAAGTGAAGGCCTATCCGGTCTGAAATAGAGATATGACTGAGTAGAGCGGGCAGGCGAGTTAGAAACTGTCATCTCATTTTTCCGACTCGGTCAACTAACGTTAACACAAGAGTGAGTATTTGAACCAAACGGATGTTTCACCCAAATGACTAGTAGCTGAGAGAAGTTTTGAGAAGCCCACGTGAATACTCGAATTAAAAAAATATTTGTGGGGCATTAACGACCCTTACGAAATATAAAACTGTGGTAAAGGCTCATTGTAGTATTATGTGCAGTTTATTATATCTCTTTGTGTAACCTGAAGCGGAGAAAAGATTTTTTCGAATCAAAAAGCTTCCATAATTCACAGGATGTATGAATAAATGTGCACACAGGCAGTATTTCATAATATACAGGGATAATTAAACTCTAATAAAAACATGCAAGAAGACTTAATTCTTATAAGTGCAATTTAAAACGGAAGATAACATTGTGCTGCGAGACATTCCCGAAAGATCTAGGGCACCACCACTGCTGAACGTGACAATGCCTCATCATCTTTCTTCTACTCTTTCTTCTACTGAGCTGGCATCCATCTAAGTCCATCCCTTAATATATCTTTCGTGGGACCGAAAATATTTGGTGTTTCATATACTGGATCTCAGATGCCGCTTATCTTTTTGTTCACTTCGTTTTAAGTGCCCTAGATACTGTTTGTCGGGTTTATGCATATATAATGCTTGATTGCATCTCTGTTCAAATGGTGAACCCAGAGTCAGGCTGTAATGACTTCATCTAAATATGAGCTCATTGGCCCTCTAGCAAAGGTGAACTCGAAGCTGTCCACCCTGGCGTGGTGTGTAGAAGCCAGGTCGTTTTTGGCCCACGTAGACGGGCTCTTAAGCTATGTCTGCAACTGTGCCCACTTACCCGCATCAGTTGACTGACCACTTCAAACAGTCAGCGCATATCCATCCCTATAAACCATTTGAAGTGCTTGAAAAAGTTGCCAACTGCCGGGATAAACCAGTCATTCTTTCAGGCGGAGAATAGGGCTGCAATGGTTTTGCTCCAAGTCGTCCCTTTCTTGTTTGAGTGCAAACCTGGTCCATCTTGCTTGAACCAGACGTCAGTGACGCGTTGAGAGGGGCTGTTTAGTTTTTCTAGCCACTGATCCCGATTTCCTCTCTGGTCTTTTTGACTCTATCTAGTTGGGTGAAGAGGAGAGAGGGCGTCAGTCAACGGCCCTGCACCCATCTCAATGTGGGGCACACAGTGGTCGTTGCAAAAATTGGCAGTTGAACTGTCCTTCACGTCTCTGCCTCGAATACTGTTCCACAACAACGTTTACTTTAAGACCCCGTTACGCTGATCCCCTGCTTAGAGTGTCTCACGAAGTCCAGATTATTTCGACAAGGATATGTTATATAGTTGGGTGGGTTTAATATGAAATAGCTACTACTATCTTTGTTTAAGTAGATGTTATTCTATTAGGATCTCCTCGGGACCCCAGTTTTCTTGAGATTCTTTCCTGAGCTCCCATACTGACGGCACTAGTGGCTCACCCTCTCTTTCAGGTTCTCAGTTTCCCTTGATACCGTCGGATGGTAGCAACAGCGGAGGCAGTGGCTATACAGCCAGCAAATCCTCTCTCTTATTTGCATTCTCTATGTTACTGTAAAGGCCCGTTGATTAATTACTAAAAACACGTGTTTGCTGAATCGACGTTTCAAATTTGTATTCCTATTCTACAATAGCTGTCCTAACTCATCACATCTTATGGATTTTTATGAATTACGGCCCGTTACGCAAATTCAGCGCACGCTACGTCCACCAAAGTTTTACATCAATAAAGAACCGATCGTTAGGAAAAATAAAGATTGTCGTGGTTTACAAATTAATATTACATTGTCTAGAAATACTAATTTTTTAAGAAAAGGTACGGATTATGAAAATGTGAAAAATTGGCCTAGTTGAGTAAACCGAAGTTTTAAATGTATAGGAAGCCTCTCCGTGCAACTAAACGAGTGAATAAAGCAGAAAAATGCAAATTACTTTTGAAAATAGTGTTTTTCAGAGTTTTGCACATATATATTCCTCTAGATTAAGCGCAACTTAAAGTATGGCCGTCATCAAGCAGCCTAACATGAAAGTGTATATTTCAACACCGTATCACGAGAAAGGCAGTTTTTCAAAGTGAAGTCAAGGAGAAAATGGGAACGCATGACCGGTGTTTCGACTTCGCTAAAAATTAGTGAATCAATTTCTGCTGAAAATTGAAGAAACCACTATTCTCTTTCTTTTGGAGCGTGTTTCGATATATTTGCTTACTTCTCAGTCTGGTTCTAAGAGTTCAAACGCACAAGAGAGTGGCCGAATATACACTAAGCTTTTGCGATAAAATATCAATCTTCTGCCCCTTCCGTTTCAAGTTTCATTTAGAGTCGACTGAAGACCGAAATTGTCTTGACAGGCTTCGAGTACGCTGTGACAGCGAAAAGTGGCGGCGTGTCATCACATCTCGTATATATGCTCGTTTAAGTTCCTAACTATCGGTGTGCTAAAACGAAGTACAGTCACACACGTTTATTACAGCGTTTTTGGTACAAAACGTTATGAATTATTAAGACTAAAGCTGCCCTTGTTTTTCTGAAAACAATGTGATCTCTCAAATCTGTATTCACCTGATTTTCGTGAAAACAAAACGAAATTTTCCGTTCTCCGAAGGAATATATTCCAAATGTTTTCGGTTTATATTAATTTTCATTCATAGTACTGCACACAAAAACAAAATCCTTTGATCCGTAGCTTTCATTTCATTTCATTTTGAAACTCTGCAGGATGGAAAGGAGAGTTTCATTGGACAGGAAACTGGACTAGGAAGGCTCCCACGTATTACAGTTGGCCTTCCGCTGACTTCTAGGAAGAGTAACTGGCTCCGTGTCCTGACCCTAACACTAAGCCTACCTCTTACCAGTCACCCGTATCCCAACCTTAAGCCTAGCCATAATTACCCTGGAATTTAGGTTAAAGTCACCTGCATTACGGACAAGTTCTGTTCCCATGTCTTTCAGTGAGGTCATATAGGCAATCCTTACCCAGGATTTCCAGCCGGAAGGAAGTATGCTATCATGTACGAAGTAAATTGGAGTTGCGGTCTATGCTATTAAGTTAATTTAATCTGAAGGGCTGTCCGATGACCTAAACGCATTTTTTACTCGCTTCGGTGTGGGCCGCATCTTCCGATTGAATCAAGACAGGACTCTACTGTACTTGCAACTCACTCCCACCCTTGTGCTCCACCCGTTAACAGGATAAAGCCATGCCTTCGTTCTAACTCATTCGGTATATTTCTTTACCTTCACCCTTGGCTGTTGAGGTTGCATAAAGTCTGAATAACGAATACTGCAGCATGGACGTAGACGCTTCGTCACTATCTTCCGTAGACGCTTATTCTCTACCATAACTGGCCCAAGTCGCCTACGATTCTAATGTTGGGTTTTCAGACTTTGTGTCACCCGGGAATGGGTCGCACCACTCGCGACCAACCGTCTGACTCGGGTTTTGTTTTACCACCACGTTAGTGGCACCGGCACAACGTTAACCTCTCGCAAAAACATGGACCAAGCGTAAAGCTACATGGAGAGACACTTTGCCGCCCATGTCAAATAAAAGAAACAATACACAGGTGTGAAATGGGGTTGATCCGTTTTCCTCGAGGCTAGATCGCAGTAAGGCAAATAGCATAGTAACGGGAATGACTATCCCTGATGAAAGACCTTGCTTATATAGTAGTACTCCGCTTTCCTGTGAACCCCGGGTGGTCGCATAACGATCGCCAATCAGAAGAAGAGAGACTTTTTAGAAGGAATGTGAGAAACAGGTGTAATAGAAGCGGACAGACGAGTTCCAGGAAAGTAGCTCAGAAGAAGAAGAGGCGATTACTGGGAACATGGTGTTTATTGGCCTGGCGTTTCGGATTTGCTCTCGGACTCATCATCAGAGACAGTTGCAGAAAAGGGTGATAGGTACACAAGGTGAGCAGTATTTACAGGGCGTGGTTGCTAGGTAACCACAGACTTACTATCGCTGAAAGTCCTCGTGTTAATCGTTGGGTTACGTATTTGATGATGCGATGATTGCTTCTTGCTCCGTACCCGAGTCATTAATGGTCCTGATTTCATCCCCGTTCCTGATTCCTGGCGTGACAGTTGCTCGGCAATTCGACTCGCTGTCACTGGGACTACTGATCACCCACATCCTCCTCGCGTGGCTAGCGATTTTGTCCAGGCAAAATCGCTACACAGAATATGGAGTCACGAGATCATTGTGCTTATTAATCGACTGCGGGTCAGAGAACCATGACTTGAGCAGTTCACGGGTCACGCAGTTGTCAGCCCTAGCGAGAATTTGAAGATGTGACCGGGTCCCGTCATCCCAAATAAAACCGACGGACCAACGAGAATATGACTCAATGGTTAGAACGTCAGAGCTCTAATCAACAGATCACGAGTTCGAGCCTCGAGCACCACCGTGCCTGGGGTTGGGTATGACTGGCTGGCTGATGACGGGTAACAAACCAGAAATGGGCATTACAGTCTCCTTTTTGTTTGTCGGTAATGTTCTTCTAAGTTATCCTCCTCAGCTGGTCAGCTATGTGTGCAATGTAAGCCGTAAAGGCAGAGAGTTTATGCTCGCGTTCAAACAGTCAGCAAGCTAAGTCTTTACGGTCGGGTTTGAGAGGGGAAAAACCAACCCCTCTCTCCCATGGCAACAATACCACTCTACGCTTTCCATTGTGCCTTATGGTTCACTATAGAACCCCGTCAGCAGCCGTATGACGGTTAGTGATATAAAGGCAGAAGAAAATTACGGACAAAGACGAGGTCGAGTCTTATCTGCCCTTTGCCACGTGTGACGAGTTTTTGTCCTTGACCTTCATCCGCGTGGGTATTCACCTTCTGGGGCCCATGTTTATCACACGGTTGTGCTTTTGACCGAGAACATTTCCAAAAAGATTCATTCGTGTCGTAGGAAGAGCTTTCACCAATCGGGCTACGGTCTGTACTCGGTCGCCGCGCCTTGCACCTGGGTATGACTTGCTGATGACAGCTAATGACCCATAAATGGTCGACCTAATCTCCTTCCTCTCTAGCGGCATCTCTTCTGAACACATTAATAATGAATCAAAAAAATATATGCTGCCTTTTTTGGGTGAGAAGGCCGTTTCCTGCAAAAATTCCAAACTTTGTGGTTGCTTACCAGCCCATGTTTAATCAGGCTAAAAAATGCCATCAAATCGGAGTACCCACACAGGCAGAAACGTTTGATGTGACACTAAGGCGCTTCGTCGATAATCCATTTTAGCCGAACGTTATCACGGTAAACGTCCTCCAGTGGTGTGAGCTACCGGTTTTACATAACAGCTCCCCGAAAAACGTTCTCATGGTCTTCATTTCGATAATACTTATAATCGTACGAGATACTTTATTCATGTCAAGATGTCGTCTTTTGAACGAGTTTATTTCCAGCCGCCTACCAATGACCACTTAAGGAGTACTGCATTTTCTCCTTGATTTTCGAGGCCATTGTATATTGAAACATATTTTAGCGAAAACACGCTAGAGAATATTCTTTTTATACTCATTTGGGAGTGATTTACGCCTTCGTAGAAGTGTATATTTGAAAATAGGATATATTGTGGCTGTACAAAACTTTTACGATTGCCGATTGATTTTGAACTTCAATCTTCTGTTACGTTTGCATGCAGAGTCTTCAAACTACATGCTGCTTACAGTCCGTATAAGGTAACACTTAAATTTCTCTACGCCTTGAGGAAAAAGTTACACAGTGATCATAAAAATTTCAAAACGATATCGAATATATTTCATGCTTTATAAGGAGCATTAATAAACTGATATAACGCTGCTTTACGAATGGAAATTTCCTGGTTTTAAATATCTCATAATAAGAAACTTGAATAAAACTGATAGACACCCTTTAATCAGGTCTAAAATTTGAAGAGGATGTAAGCCGCTATCGAATGTGTACAAGAAAAAAATATTTTTGTATGCGTTTTCTATAAAATATGTAACGATTTATAACTGTATAAAAAAATCGATAAGAAAAATTAACACTACTTAATTAGGCTTTTTTACAGAGGGTAGTAGTTGCAGGTGTCCGGGAAATTAACTCGTTCAAAGGTGGGCATTCTTTCGTACTTGGGATAAGATTGCATGATACGTAATATTACAACCCTACTTAAGTAGCATTTTTAATCGAAAACACATTTCAGAAGTTCGGTATCACATTTCAGGAGATAGGCGATATACTGTGTCTAGTGTCTGCTACGATTAGATCTCAATTAATGGGAGTCAAAATTGTGCACAGTAATGCAGTGAGAACTATTCTAGCAGGAGTGGCGAAAATTCCCATCATCGGATTCATAAAACCCATGGTTGGCGAACCTATGCATGCTTTCGACAAATTCTCATCGGGCCAATACCTTTATATAGGAACGGGGTACATGCTAAAAACATGCGATCGATAACGTTCGTGTGGATAGGGCGGGGTGGCGATAAGAGACAGCTGGGTGGGCGGTAGTGAGGGTTTGGTGGAAGCGTTCACGGGGGAGGGGCGGAGAGGGGCGCGGAGGTGTGTATGCAGTTGACCAAGCGCGAACCTTGCAGAGGCTTCTTTTGTGTGCAAAAGACTGGCTTCATCAACCTGATGGCGGTCGCTGGGACAAGAGCTTTATTCGCGTGAAGTTTCGGATTCCACTTCGAGCCCATCATCGGAGACAGTATTAGATACGGGTAATTCGTACACAGGGAGTTGCGGTCGCTACTGCTGTTGCTAGCAGTCACTAACCCAGTGACTTGGGGTATTTTGGTGGGACGAAAGACTTCTTTAGGGTCCACACGATGCCCGGAATCAGCAGTATGTTATAGCTATTATAGCAAGCTTTCGTACCATTTTAAAGCATGCTTTGATGGCTACCACGTAAATATGCGGGCACTATTTCATTATTCTGAAGCACTTATATAACCTAACTGAATAAAATTTCCACATTTCCCATTAACTCTTTGTTCGGTTGCATCTGAAATATTTTGCTGTTCAATGTACAAAAGTTTTGAAATAATAATGAACAACCCTATGTGAATTTAAAGCTTCAAGCAAATAGTAAAAGTTATATTAATTCGTTTAGAAATGCCCATATTTTTTTCCGAAAACGTGCTAAATCGGTGTAACAGTAACTACTTAATGTAAATAGAATTTTTAGTTGAAATTTTACATATGCCATTTAGTGCATATTAAAAGAAATTTCCTTTGGCCAAATTTGTAAAAAAAGTAATCGTTAAAGCTGAATTCATTTCTTGTTTCTGGAAAATAATGCGATTCTTTACACTTCCAAATGCAGAAGGGATTAAGTAGAAACATTTCTTGCTTATATTAATGTTCTTTTGTAGCACAGTGCACGAAAACGATGGACTTTGCTCTGTGTTATTAAATGGCATAGGAAATTTCTTGGATATACAGCAACCTCTGATTTTCCCCTGAATCCCGCCTGGTTCCTTTCAATAGAAATTTAGCACATACAGTGTTCTTTAGTAAAAGGCTTTCTGTACAGCAAATCCATTCAACAAGCCGAAATAACAAGACCAACTGTACACAAATTACTCACTCAAATTGCAAAACACATCGCATGCGTTAGGTCATCTACTGTAGGAGTCCAAGACACGCCGGCGCAGCAGATTAATTTCGAAACAGATTTCGGTGCGGTGTTCAATGTCATCGTCAAAAAACGAAAATTCGAATAACTTTACAGAGCGATACAAGGCCTGACGTCAATTCCATGTTAACCTCGTGGAAGTTAAAGCGGAGAGAAAATAAGCATCCCTAATTAAACCAACCTAAATAAAAATCTATTACGATTTTTGAATGCAAAGGAGAAGTAAGTTTCAACTTTTTTAGGAATTACTGCGCTAACTTGCAATGCATCATTCGGAATGAGGTTTAATAGACTCAGGCTTGCTGGCGGCTTAAGAATTTTGCGCGGGTATCCGGATGAAGCATATGGATCTCGGCTCAACTATTTATATTAAATGTTGGTCTAAGCACATAAAACTCCATTCCGACGGATTTGCTCAAAGTTAGTGTAATAACTCTTGAGGAGATTAAAAAGCTGAAATTTCAGAACTGGAAATTACATACCAGAAAGCACACGGGGAACGCTGGGGAACCCACTGATGAACCGAATTCATCGCAGCTGTGTCCTGCTGCAACAGAATATCGGCGAAAATTATGCCTGGGATATCTGTTAGTATTCATATTCGTTGATGAACGCTCACCGATGTCTAACGGAACTCACTCCTGTCATTCAGCTTGGAGGCACACCCTAGAGTCCCGTTAGCAGCCAGTATCGCAGGCAGATAAACATTAACTGTTCAGTGGTTAGGGTGTTGGACTTCTGATCAACTGGTCGCGGGTTCGATCCGCGGGTGGTGCACCACCTGGGGTTGGGTATGACTGGCTGACGACGGCTAATAAGCCTGAAAGGGCCATTCCAGTCTCCCTTCTCTTTGCCAGCACTATACACTTAACTGTTCTACTACTAGCCGCTGTGCGGCTGCTGGCGAGGCTAGAGAGTGGGCCTCAAGGCATAGCGAAACGAGTGAGTTCCGTTTGCGGTTTTGCTGTTTGCTAGTGGGCTAGGGAGCCAGAAATGGCCATTCCCGTCTCCCTGGTCTTTGCCGGTAATGCTCATCAGAAGCCATGTTGTCAGCGTGGCAAGTAATGCAACAGAAGTGAGTTCCCTCTGAAAAAATGAAAACATACTTGTTTTCTTACCATATGTACGAGATTCTGACCCAAATGGTGTGACAGCACTCAGATGAAACGAAATATTAATCAACTATTGACTTTATCTAATCACGCGGTTGGATTAATCCTTACGGTTAGATGCAAGAATTCAAGCACATATCATTTAGATCTATGTTTTCATTGTTTTTGGTTTTCCTGAGTCCAGTTTACTTGAAAGACAGGCGTGCTGAGCAGATAGTATGAAAGTACTAGTCTTTGCTGTGACAAATATCTCTACAAAGCTTGTGACTGCCAAAAAACAAACACGGTATTACACAGTACTAATGGCAAAATATTCTGAGGATTTGTGTAGGGTGAATGTATGGTCTCAGGTCTTAGACCTTTCCCCTGGAATGACCTTGGTGGATTGCTGATTCCAGTCTTCGACAGCCTGGCTCACCCGTCAGGGTTGGCGAAGGTTCGGCGGATACGCTTATTCTAAAAAAGTGGCACAATAACAGCGTGCAGTCCAGTCCTTTTAATAGATGTAAAAACAAATATCATAGTAAAAGGGGGAAGAAGTCTCAAACTTAATAATCCTCCCTTATAATGCAGGGCGTTTAAATCGCCCAGCTTCGTTACTCCCTGCTGCAAGTTCTCCGATACTATGAGCTTATCTTTCATCTCCAAGTGGAACAACTAAACTGGGCAAACGACCGATGGAGCACAGTCCGTTTCCGACCAACTTATGAGTTACCAGGACACCTGGGCTGCAAGAGCTTGCATTAAAGTATCTTGTTTCACAGGCCCATGCATTTCAGCTAACTCACGCATGCAAGTCTTTTCAGAGTACCATGGGTATTGGGCTTTACAATTCCGGTCCCAGAAAGGAGCGATCTCGTTCCATTCAGCCGGTGAGTCCCAAGGACTGCCAACGGAGCTCTAGGTTGGATTTCAAGGCAAAACACTTAATGAAAGAAGTCCTTACTGCAAGTTTATTAGTCAGGCGTCACCTGCATGGAGTTTTCAATATCCCACAACTACGACAGGATGTGGGCTCGTAGTTCAGGTGCTTTTGACTCAAATGCGCGATGGCCAACCCTACGAGGATTCAAGATTCAAGTTATCCCATTACGATGTGACGTTAATACAGGTTGACGTCAACTGTCCGATCCCCACTACACATCTTTTTGAGAGGAAGGATATTCGAAGTCCCCTACTCACCCTCAAACCCACTGTCAGAGACAGCAAAAAACGGGTCAATAAAGAGGACGTTCACAGCATCGGCCGTACTTTCGTTTTCTCTTCAAAAATTCCTTTTGAACCGTGGCAAGACTGCGACAAGGTGATCGGCCACGAGAACGAATGCAGCGATGGGCTTCTAAGCCAGAAATATCAATCCCAGAGGTGCTTGTGTTTGTTAGGACTCCATACTGCATATACGTTTGATTGGTTGATAGGCGACTGTCTGTGAGGGCTCTAGCCTACCTCCCAAGACACAAACGGAACGAGCACGTCTCGGAACTTGAGAGGATTTATCAAATGGGTCACAAGCACTTCATCGAACGGAAGTTCATCCACGGCTTTCCATTTGACGTTCCCTGTGGCTGCAGATTGGATATTTATTAAATCAGAAATGGGCACATACCAAACTGTTGGCTTCTCAAAGCCAGTGAGCTCCTTATGGGTGGCAAAGGTGACGATCGATCAAACAAATGCCGACCGAAGTGAAACAAGTAAAAATGGCAGAGAGGAGGGAGGACAGAAAATGCGGGTAGATTGCTGTTTCGGGCTTATTTTGCCTTTATTCGGCCAATCGTAAATCTGGCTACCTGCTGGGATCGGAAACAGAAACAACGAGGCATAGACCCACACCGATCCATTGCTTTCTATAAGTAAACAAGCTCCTAACGGGCGGTCTGGGTTATTATTACGTGAATGAAGGCGGAATAAACCCAAAACACATCTGCATAAAGTTGAAAAGTCAATTCGGCAAACGCCTTTTCTCAGCAATTCATCATCGGGCCTTTAGAGTTACATCCAGAATTAAAATATGAGAGTTTACAGGGTTTATAAATGCTGTATGGATCATCGTCATCATCGTTCTCACGCCACTTGAATGGCGAGGTTTGCATGTGGAAGTCATTGGGATTGAAAGGGGGGAAATTCGAGTAGGCTGTGATTTATGCTCGTAGGTTGAGTAAGGAGAGTGAACATCACTGTCAATTAAACACACTGAACAACTGTAATCTGGGGGTGGGGCAACTTGTGATCACCACCTGAAGTCGGCGTAGGCCACGGAAGTGTGAGCGCCTGTATAAGCGTCTTCTGACAACACAGTACCGGATTCGCTAGCCATATAGCCACGGTCTCGGCTGTTGCTAGCACCCATTGGCGTAGGCCCCAAGAAACGTTGGTTGGTGCCCGCTAGGAAACCCGAAAAGCCTCATTGAGATCGACTTGGTATATCGAATCTGCCGTCTCCCCTCGTTACTCTGTCAGATACGATCCGCTATATTCACTAGGGTACAGGGCCACAAAGATCAGGTGACGCAATCTGCTGATCGAGTTGGGCCTTGGGGTTCCATCTAGAGTCCTCACAGGCGATTGCATAGTAACTGAGAACATAAGCCGGGATGGGGCGATCGGGGTGGCCATTTCTGGGTTAATAGCAATCGTCAGGCAGACTTGCTCAAGCCAAACGGTCTTGAACTCCATATATTTTACCGTCTCGGGTGTTAAAAATCGTGGCGTCTTTTATCGTTAGATATCAGACTGACGTCGCAGTCCACGGCCATCTCCATGGAAATCAGAACTAGGACAGTAAATTTGTGCCTCATAAAATGCCAACCGAAATTCTCAAATGTGTTTTCATGTCAAAAGGATCACCTAATTAGGGTTTCAATATTAATTAGCATGCAGCATAATCGCAATTAATTTCAGCCATGATGGGATGTCGGCTTTGAAACGAGCTTATTTCCAATCGCCGGCAAAAACAACACGCCCCAAAATGACCGCTAAAGTTGTATCGATTGGTCCCACTGATTTTCGATGCACTTAAAAATTCAAAAAAAACATTTTCTAGACAACTTGCATGACAATCTTATTTACTCAGTTCGTACTCATTTTGTAGCAACTTATACCTTCTTTAAATGTTACACTTGAACGAAGGGTATATTTAAATTTTAAGGAAACCTTTTTAATTGCTGAGTAATTTTACACTGGACCTGCTTTTTCACTTGCATTCGAAGTTTCGAAAGTGTGTCATCGAGGCATAAAAAGCATGCATTTCCATTCGCTATTAACGAGATCTCATATATGGTACATAAAATTTTTCGGTGGATGTAACCCATGTCATACTACGCTGGCGCCGTTTTGAAGGACGTTAACTGTGACGTAACTTTTCTGAAGGTCGTTCATGATGTTGACAGCTGCAGTTTTCGGCCACTATTTACCGTTTATCGTCTTGCGTACCCATTTTTAGCGGCGGTGACTGGAGACCCCTTTGCAGCAACTTTTGGAATGATACTTTCCAACTAAAAATATATATATATATATAAAAAGATAAAACATGTCACATATGTTACAAGCCTAATTGATGAATGGACAGACACGATAGCTTCTGAATGGACATTTCATGGTCTTTAACATATCATAACGCTAACCATAGCGGATAGCGGCTTGAAAGCCCTGGGATGACTTCATTGCCGGTTTTATCCGTACAGACTTCGCTAGAATCCTGTTGCTTGGACATCGGTGTAAGTAGGGTAATTTTCTCACGTGAAAAATTTGCAAGTTGCACACTTTTCCATCGTTGAGCATGGAGCAAAACACGAGCCTGTGATTTTTGGCTTTCTTGGGGCTCTAAACAACCTACCGTTACCGAAACTTTTTAAAAACCGAAATATAACATTCCTTCTACTATCAGATTTAAAGAGGGCGTAAAGTTCTACGAAATGAATACAGGAGAATGTGTTTTCATAAATTTATAAGGGCATCGAGAATAAATGTAACACGTTCTTACTACTTAAATACTTCATGTTGTCGAGTTTAGTTTTTGCGGGTGATCGTAAAGAGTTTCGTTCAAAAGCCGATATCCTGTCGTGACTGAAATCTCTTACGACTATGCCGTAAGATATAAAATATTAATTCTTTACTTAAATAATCTTATCTAATGGACAAACACAATTCAGAATTACGGTTGACATTGTATGTGAAAATAAGTCTATTGGATACCCGTTAGCCTGGCATTTAGCGAAGGTTGGATGATAAGCAAGCCGATTATCTATCTCAGAAGTAAGCTGTGCTACCAGAGGGCGTAGTTATGAAAGCTGGTATACTGGCTTTCCTTTAAAGCACCACGAAACCCGAAAATAATAATAATAATAGTTGTATTTAATGCCGGTTTACAGGCATTCTCAGATGAAATATTCCGTTGGGATCAGGCTGGCAGTGAAAAAACTCTTGAATATATATCATTACAAGTGTTTTTCCTATCTTGATGTTATTCAGGAGAAAAAACTGCCGCCTGTAAGGATGATAGCAGTTCAGATCAGCTATGGGCTAACACAAGTACAGTCTGTTTGCAGTCTCTCTGTCTTTGTTAGGAACCGGGATTCTGCCCCAGGCAAGAAAGCATCCGTGTACGGTTGCTCACTGTCTGCCGAAGAAGTCAACGGGTGCAGGCTTCAGAGACGATGCCGTATCCCTCAAGGTACCACCTGGGAGTGACATACAACTGCGAATCGTCAACTAGCAGACCGTCTTACGGTTAGAATCTCGTGTAGTAGCCTCGAACAAACAATCTGGGCAGTTGTTGGGGCGTTGCCTGCGTCTAAAGTTCTCAGGTCTGTAAGCATGGGGCTGGTCAGACAGGCGTGGTAAAAGTCTCATCAACTAAACGCGCAACCTTCCCCGTTGTGGTGCCTGCCATGTTTATCAACGCGTAATCCCCACCATAGATGTCTGAGTAGTGTATTGAGCAGTTTTAACCTCTCCGCCTCCTCCTCCTCTTCCAATGAGATCTCGTCCCCATCCGAAACCACAGTAAACCGAACATATGGCTCCCGAGATCAACTTTTAAGCTCGCTCTGGATTGAAAATGATCAACTTGTGTGCACGACAAAAAACACTGGGACTGGCTAATTCCTTGCCATTTCTTCTGTAGAGGTCCGAGTTACCAGCTATGATTCGCAGAGGTGTGGCTGCATAGACGGACATATCGATCCTGCATGCAGTCCGAACATCAAATTGTAGAGACAGCATGAGTCATGAGTCCTTCCTTTCTAAACCTATGCTTGCTACCGTTGTTGACTGCGCAGTCGTCAGACCTCAGAAACACGACCAGAGCTTCAGCAGGTTTGGACGTGAAATTTGGCAGTTCGGGCTGATACTCAACGATGCGAAGCCTGCTAAATATAGACGATGGCAGTTGAAGCGGCTGGTTTAGAGACTGTCGCCGTGTGCGCCTCCTAGTCATGTGTGAACACGTCAGTCCATCGTCCTGTTTGGGGTGACGGTAGTGGCGACATGATAACGTCTCCGTGACCCAGCCGGACCAGAGGATGGTGCTGTCGTCACCACAGCACAAATTACGACACCTGCACGTGACCTTGTCTAAAACAACAGACCATATGTGTTTAGTGAGACGGGCTTGGAGAGCGAGAGTGGTAAATTCAAATCAAGAATTTAGGAAGAAACCACAGGCTGTCTAGAGTGTTTTCCGCAGACCGTTGAATATTACGGCAGGGGTGATAGTCCAGCAAGTGGACGAGGAAAGAGAAACAGAAAAGAAAGAGAAAAGGAAGGAGTAAAGGAGGAAAAGAGGAAAAGGAAGAGAAAAGAGAAAGAAAGAGTAAAGGAAAAAGAAAGGAAGAGAAAAAGAAGGATAGGGAGAGGATGAAGAAAATTTTCAACAATCATTGGCAGACCACAGTTCTGAGAGACATTTAATGTGCCGTATAGTCTGAAATTGGTACCGCGGCATATGTTCAACTTTGATAGTTTCTTACTTAATGTTAGTACGATATTTTGATTTACTTGTTTTTGGTTTAGAAAGCTGCCACAGCTTTAAAAATAGTATTTTTTGTTATTCTTCCTTTTAAAATGGAAAAGTTGGAAATTTGGGCAATTATACTGTTAGTGACCATTCGTTATCCCAGAGTAACGCATATGTAAACTTGAAATGCAAACCACAATTGGGTTTAGAACCGTATTATTTATAAATATAATAATGAAGAATAAACCAGATAAAAACCTAAACGGTAGATACCCGTAGGCAAAATAAAGGAGTCGGCCAAATATAACGCCTTACTCCAGAAGATATAAACCGACCCGTGCTTGCTAGCGTCCGTCACACGCGTATGTAAGAACAATGCAATAATACGGGTGACCCGAAGTTTCAAGGTTAAAGTCTATGGGAAGTAACAAAGAAGTTCAGTTCAAGTGACCAGGGAACAAACAAGGAAGGTAGGGAACGACGTGCAAATAGATCAGCCAGAATTCAAAAGGAAACCTACTTGGAAAATTTGCAAACTTGTTCGGCAGAAAATAACCTATACAATATGAGTTCTTATGTGGAACGACAGCATCGTAGACAGCTCGCATATTACTATATAGCAGAGGGCATCAAATTGGTCGGCAAAATTTCGTTCTAGTAACATTGGCCTCACGATCTCGCCAAACGTTCGGTCATGGTCAAAGGTGGATAAGGATGAGCTGAAAGTCATCATCAAGTAGATGCATCTCAAAGTGTACATTAATTATCGTCAAAATTTGGTGTTAGCAAGCAAGCAATAGTAACTCACCTAGCTGAAGTCAGTAAACTGAAAAAGTGGAATATTTGGACTCCGCACGAACTGCATGAACAGCAGAAACAGCAGCGTTTGGAAGATTGAATGAGGTTCCTTTCTCTAATTCCTTTTAAAACCGAGATGGAACAAATGACGAGAAATGGAGTCAATGCGATAAACATAAACGTTCAGTTCAGTGGTTGCACATGGACAAACCACCAAAACACATCCCGAAGCGCAAAATTCATTAGGAGACCTGATAGGGTTTGATGAGCTGATGATTTCATGAAATCTGGCTAACTGATCACAGCGGAAGTATGTGGCCACCAGGTGGAACAAATGATCCAAAACTCGCGGAGAAGCAGCACAGATTTGTCGGCCGATCGACTCCTTTTCCATTGCACGAAAGGGCTAGGGGATATACCGTAAAAATGACAGGGGTAAAAATAGGAGTTGGAGTTTGGAGTTCTCCATCATCCACCTTATTTACAAGATCTGGCTCAAACTAACACCAACTTCTTCCGAAATTCGGATAGCTTTTCTTAGGAAAACAATTTCATTCCAGCAATGCTTTAAAACAGGCCTTCCAAAATTTAACTGACTCTCGATTACCAGGCTTTTACACCATCAGACTGAACGAGCTACGGCTAGAATGGCGGAAGTGCATTGACGATAACGGCACGTACTTTTATGCATAAAATTCTGCCTTGTATTTATAAAATATTAAAGTATATTGCTTTTTTTAAAAAAATATCGTAGTTGACGTCTCAAAAACTTCGTGATAGGCTATTACAACCACCGTCTTAAGTCGTGCCCGCTGGAAGAGGAGTGCAGCATTATAAGCAGACACATGAATGAAACATGAATAAGTAATGATTCCCTGCACCACCATGGTGTGGAGCATACGGTGAACATCGTTAGACTACGACGGTCGAACTGTCGGTTGCGGCATTGGTGGCCAGATGTGCACCTTTGGTGTCCAAAGTTTTCTCTTGCAGTGAATGCTTCAACAACCACAGTCTCATTTTGGTAGGAGTATCCTAGCTTCTCGCACAGGACGCCTGAGAGCGTCAAACGTCGACATGCTGGCCCGCATGCATCACAATCACGACAGCTCGACGGTCGATTTCGACGAAGCCCACCGTATACTCCACACCAGGTGGTGCAGGGACCGTGACCTGCGCGTGAATTAGTTTTAAGTGATAGTAGCCTTGCGTTGCAGCTACCGCACTCTCTCCTCCTCCCCCACCTGAGCCCGGTGTCACGACAGAGTCAAGAAGACCGGAGATGGGAGAGGGCGCAGGTGGCTGGCGCGGCCGGAGCCGCCCCTGGGTGTACCACCACACATGCATCGCAATACTGACATGAATGCCTCATAAATTACTGTGGCGTGCGTAGCGAAGCGGTTGAGACACGGATGGTTTGACCTGACAAATATTCTGCCAGATATATAATCAGTGAGCGATCTCATGTAAAATTAACACAAATTTAAAAAATATTTTAGATAAGGTATGAGTACTCATGTAGAATTGTTATATTTAGTAACTTGGAGCATAATCTCGAGATAATTCAAACAGACCAGAATGACAGCTTTTGAACGGGCGTGTATGGATAAATCTCGCTCGATAAAAAGCTACCTAAATGTGTGTATTTCTTCTAAACATTTTCGATATCCTCACAAATTCAAGTAAAGTTTATAGAAAATGTAAGCATAACATGCTTCCTTGAACTTATTTGATAGCGAATTACATCTTCTTCAGGCTTTTTATTTAAATAAATAGTATATTTTGGTTTTAAAAATATTTTCTCACTATGAAATATTTTTTTAAGCAGGTACAGTGTCATTTAAAATCATAACTTAGGTGCACGTTTACTAATGTCAATCATAATGTTAATGGCTTAGCCCAGATCCATTGAGAATTTCAGGAGCACTGCATCTTAACTTCTGAAGAAAACCCAAAACGTAAACCCTTTAAGCATATCCTTCCTGAGAATGAAACCTTTGAAAAAGACTTTAATTTCGATCAACTGAGTACAGGAAAGAATAATTTGCTTACGTTTTCTATAATATTTATTTGAATTTGTAAGAAAATTGAAAATCTATAGAAAAAATGCACACTACCTAAGTAGTCCTTTGTGTCGAGTGAGGTGTACCGAGATACCGGACTCATAAACCTTTAGCAATCTAGTAAATTTTTCCTTTAGTGTACTGCCTGTTTTAATGTGATGGCCACGTGGTAGATGCGTTGGACCAACACGGGGGCCACATTAGGGCACGGCAGGCGTTATTCGGGTTGCGCTCCCATAACAAATGCCGAACATGGAGGTGTGGTGGCACACCTAGGGGCGGCTAGGACTTAGGGGACCCAGCCGCGCCAGCCACCTGCGTCCTCTCCCGCCTCCGGTCTTCTTGACTCTGTCTTTACACCGGGCTCAGGTGGGGGAGGAGGAGAGAGTGCGGTAGATGCAGCGCAAGTCTACTATCACTTTAAACTAAATCACGCGCAAGTCACCGTCCCTGCTCCACTTTCCCATGGAGCATACGGTGGACATCGTCGGACTTCGACGGTAGAACTGTCGTATGTGAACCCCCGCGTCGCTTGCGTACAAATAGCCAGGTCGTTGGAACTTTTTAATATTGACTTTATCTATCTTCTGGCTTATATTACTACTCTTCTTGTGCAGGGTTCGTAAGATATGGTTCGTTAATCTGTGAGGTTAGAGGTTTATTCGGGAGGCTGAGAAGACGTTTGTCGAAAGGCCGGCATCCTGGTTTCAGTATTATGCCTCTTGGTAAGCAGTATATTTAATTCCATTTAAAATAATCATTCTTGATCTAAAAGGCATGTTCACATGTGGGTAAGCGTTGCATGAGACCGGTATCCGACTGTGTATTTCCATACGATGGACCGATCCCAATCGGTCTTAGGAAACGGGAGACGGCCTCCGAAACACCGTCAATGTATGGCAACGCCTAAAAACGATGGTGTGTAGGAAGGCCACCAGTACCTGCTAAATCCTGAGCTACCATAGCAAACACCTGTTATGCCACAAACGCAGTTGTGTTCGAACACTATACAAAACGGCTGAAACACAATGCATTGAGCTAGCCGAAAGAAAGGCAGAACTTCAATACCTCAAACGCCTCTTCGTGACCAACGGGTATCCACGCAACTTCATCGAACGCAGCAGACAGTGCAGGCAAAACTGAAGGCCAGCGACTGAACAGCCAAAGATATGGCGAGCGTTGCCATACCTTGATGGTGTTTTGGAGGCGGTCTCCCGTCTCCTAAGACCGATGGGGATCGGCATCGCCCACTGGCCAGAGTCAACCATTCAACATCTGGTTATGAGGCCTAAGGCCCCTCTGCCCCGAGGTGAAACAACAAACGTCATCTACCGGGTTCAATGCAATTTCTGCGCTGTCAACTACATTGGAGAGACCGGGAAACGGCTACAAACCCCAGTCGGAAAACACATGAGGGCAGTAAGAAGAATGGATCCATTGTCTTTGGTGGCAGAACACCGCGCAGACTCTGGAAACAAGTTCGCCTTCCAGAATGCCAACATTCTGGGTCGGGGAAATGACCGCGTGTCAAGGGAAACAATCGAGGCCTGGCACACGGGAACAACCTCCACCAATCGTTGTGTGACGCTTAGTACGGCCTACCAAGCCCTCCGGACGCAGCTCAATTATCAAAAGAGCCAACGTAAACATGGGCCAAACGTGCATCCGAACATCGGTGAGTCCATGGCGGACACGTACGCAATCGCAACACAACCCAGACCCGACGAAGGAATAGTTATCGCCTCGACCAGCTCAACCACTTATCCAGCAGGTGCGAACACCCATGGAGGTGCGCTCGCCACCAAGATTAACAGCCTAGGATGGCAGCTCCAGTCGATGAGGGTACTGACGACTACTGCCAATGTGCGAACGCCGGCCCCCGACCAGATATAGAAGAAGCCATCACCTGCCCTCCTCCCGTCCACCACGGATCCGGTGTACAGGCCAAGGATGCTCGCCAAGGCTGGAACAGCGCCCTCCTCATCAAGCAGCATGATGACTGAGGATCTCCACCCCAAACCCGGCCCTTCCTTCACACAAATTCGAAAACCTTAGTAATCCCGTATTCGGCTAGGTGCCCAAGGGTATCCTAACGCATTGATGCGATTTCCTAGTTGTGAATGAGGCAGTTTACGAGACCTCCGTAAACAGGATACGAGGGATTAGGCGGAATTAAGGTGACATTATTTGCGTGAAACTCTGGTTAGTTATGGGTATACCTGAAATGCGGTGCCCGCTGCTGGTAGTTGAGTTTGGCTTTCCATGAAATAAAATCGGTTTTGATAAAGGAAAATACGAGGAAACCGTCAGTCAGAACGGTACAACAGGCGAATAGAAACGCCGTCCATAATATAAGTGACTTTGCGCTAAATGTGTGGAAGTTTATCTATTCCTGTGCTCAAACTCTAATACTCAACCAAATTTAAACCATAACGGTAGCTCTAAACTCAACCCGGACACTGCACTTGACCCTAACTGTTGTCTTAAGCATAAACCTTATTTTAATAGAATGTAGCTCAACACTACTTGTATTGTGGGGCATTTCTATTCCTCTGTTTTGCCGATGACCGCAGAACTATACCTACTGTCAAAAGGATTGCCTGTTCGAATTTGACCTCGGAGAGGTAGGCACACATTACCTGTACAACCCTCTTTATCTCGGATCAAAGTAAGATATTTGACTACTGCCAGCGACCACAGCCTTGGGTCTGCTGGTCAGCTGCAGGTTTTAGACTCAATAAAAATCTTCAGACAGGACAGAGGTTGTGCATGAAAGCACAGAAGCACAGAGTCTGTTATTCATTGACAACTTTCACCGTCTCTCCCACTCCTTACAAGCACCTAGCGTATGGGAACCATTTGCGTCGCCAGCCTCCTATTGGTTATTATTCTCCCTCCCACCACTTTTCAGGGCTCCTCCCATCTCCTCCCCCAACGGCTGGTGGAGTGACCACTCCTCTGACAAAAGGGCTCCAACTGTGAAGCTGCTGCCGATGAATAGCTGTTTTCAACATCTGTCGCCGAGGACGGCTTCACCTCTGCAGAAAGCTGTCCAAGAGGTAGAGCGATGGCCAGGTTCAGGTAATACGGCTGTCACGCAAAGTTCTGTCTTTCAAAAACTACTCCCAGAGCTCTCAAGGAGGACGCGTGTTCGAATGAGATTCACGGCAAACGTAGAAAGGCAAAACATCCACCGGATTTAAGCAAAGCTATGAAGGGGAGCATTTTTTGGCAGTAAGGAATACATCCTTTTCAGGAAGCACAAGTGGTTTAAAATATCCGGCTGATGAAACAATGAGTCCGCTGCCATGCAGTGGCAGTCTGATCGTCGCCAGCGATGGTGCTCATCGCATGCCCCATGAAGCAGGCACAACAGCGCTGGTTTGCACAATCTCTCCCTTCAATCCCCATGATCCCCATGGCATGACAGTGTCAAGAGGAGTCAAAGGAAGTGATGTGGGGGTTTACCAACTGACGGGATAAATCGACCCCCGTGGAGGCAGGTTGGAGCGATTGGAGGGCTGAGAATTTAGGCTGTAGCGAATTTTTATCAGAAGGACCTCCAGTGCATTCGGACAGATGTGAGATCCGAATCGTACTTACGAAAGCCTACTATAGCTTGTGGGGGAGAGAACGTGCTGGGACACAAACCGATGGCTTGCTTAGCTTTTTCACTCACTGCGCCCGCGTCCACCCCCAGTCGACTCGCTATTTCTTGCCATCAAAGCAAGTTGTGTGTGCGAGCGATGAGAGAGTGCGGCAGATGCTGGGCAAATCTGTTTCGCTAGAACCTCATTCTCGCCTACGTCCATGGTGCATCAACACTTTGTGAGGAACACGGGGAACATCCTGGTTCATGACGGTCGAACCGCCAGTGAGGAGGACTTGCGTAACAGAAGCCTCACACTCTCGTAATGGGTGAGGTGCGGGTAGGTCTAGTTAACGCTCTTAATGATGAGACCCAGCTCGGTGGCTGACTTACCACATAGCGTCCTCTACGTAAATAAAAAAATGGCCAGTCTCCATAGCAAAGCTGAACCAGGTTTGCTAAATCAGTGTGCTAAGCTGGAGAGACGTTATGGTTACTTTTATGTTCTTCTTCCGTTTGTCGAAGGTATTGTGGGAATGTGTTCGCTGTTCTTAACACAACCCTCACGAGGTCACAGGTCATTTAAAGTCATAGTGGCGTGACCGCCTCCCAGAAGAAGGCAATAGGTATGGCGGCCTGTCATACGATGGACACTCTTGGACAAACAATAGTGCACGTAATGAGTGTGAGATCAGTTTAGTTTTTCTGTTGACTTTCAATAAAATTGGCCCGCGCACAGCCTACATGGCATTACAGTCACGGGTATATAACACTTCTTGCACAACACATTCTAAAAGTGCATATAAACACAAGGGTTCTGGGCATTCTGAGCGCCTGAAAAGCGAAGAATCGCGTTTTATCACCTTTCAAACCACCATACATGAAGATTACTCATTACTAAAAGCAATACATTTCAAAAACCCGCACACTCCGTAGCTTGCCTTGGCTGAGACTCTGCTGGTCATTCGATAGTTCAGTGTCCATGACGCTGTGATTGAAGGTTGATGATGATGATGATGATGGTGATGATGATGAGGAGGAGGAGGAGGAGGAGGAGCAGGAGGAGGAGCAGGAAAAGGAGAAGGCCGTCCCGAATTCTCTCTCGAATCCATCTGCTGCCATTCCTGATGCTATTTTACGTGAGAATTCGAAATACCAGAGAAATAAAAATCTTGTACCAGTGATTGCCTCTCTTTCCTGGAAATTTTCCTCTCACTTTGTCTGTTTTGACGCAACGCGCTGAAATATACCAAGCAATATGAAGCATGTGTCGTTTACGAGTCATCTACTTATGGCACAGATTCGTTTTCTGCCCAGGTGCCTAGGCAATAACCGGTTGCTGCAAAGTATTTCATATAAATCGCCGGTAACCACGCCACTGGTGCGACCTGCAGTGTTAAGTCAATTGGTCCGCCAACCTCAAGGATTGAAAACTGTAGCGCAGGAGAAGGTTTCGGATAGAATTTCGTCCTGAAATATCTAACTTGGCGATGGCCTCTTTGCATGGCTAAAGTATCTCAGTCAGTAAACATGTTCACCAACCATCACGGACATTCGGATGGGGCTTTAAGTGCGACATAATTAAAACTGATAGGGTGGCGGACAGTGTCCATGGTACTCAAACTTGAGAGTCTGTCAGCGAAAATTTCAAATTTCCGCCGAATGAGTGTTGAGGAAAAGCTGGTCACTTTATGCCTGTTCCGCAAAAATCCTATCACTTCACTTTTTGATGTGGGCCTATCTGCCCTCTTCACACAACTCGATATGCAGGCTTCCCTTGTTGGTTACGTCCCAGAGACTGAACAGTCCATTCTCCACCAATCACCCTACCGACTGTTGGTATATTTCCAATTGGCCGATCTGAAGGCAGTGTTTTTGTTTGAATTTTGATTTAATTCAGACGGTTACTCACCCTGTCGTTGTCGAAAAGGGGTGCTGATCCCTTCTAGATACCTTCAGATATTCAAATTCCACAGGTTATCGATGTTGATTAAGCATTTTGGAGACCTGGTCGCGCCTTCATACGAGGATCGGACCGGCTGGGACCGTCCATCACTCGTAGGATGAAGGGCGTAATAAATGCGTGTATTGATCGGTTTATGCGTGCGGTAGAATTTGAAGGGTAAAAACGGGAAGGGGGTAGGGGAGAGAGAGAACGAGAGAGAGAGTGGCATCCATGGGGTGGGGGGTTGATGAAGACCGCCACGTCCATCACCCTCCCATATGTGGAGGCTAAGGAGGTCCAAAATGTGAGAACAGTTTTTTTTAGGTTCTCCGACCATCTTCTGTTGTCCGATGGTGAGGGCCCAGACTCTGCAGCGGTTTTATTTCGGAAGCCAATGCCAGTCATCTGGTTAGACTAAGATGTGAAACCAGACAGACGGTCAGACGAAAGCAGATGGCCGTAGGAGCGTATTTGAGACCAAGGTTATCAAGCACGCAAAGGGACGGGAGCCAACTCCACCAAGGACTGCTTTGTTAACTGACCAGCATCAACGCACAAGGGCTGTACTCCAACCCCCACTGTGGAGCCTTTGTTTGACGGGCTGAGAGGATGGAGGCGGGTGGTTTGGTGATTAACTGAGAGAGGGAGTGTCTTCACATGAAGAGTTCCAGTTGCATGTTTGAGTAAGGACAAAGGTGACTAATCCCGCACTGTAACCAATTGTTTAATTTTCCGAGCTGTATACCAGCGTCAGAGAAGACAGCACCATGCATTCATTGATGAATGGTCGCCGATCGCTAACGGAACTCGCTCGTTCCACGCTGTCTTGAGGCTCACTATAGAGCCCTGCTAGCAGCCGCACAATGGCTAGTAGTAGAATAGGCAAATGAACAATGCCAGCAAAGACAAAGGAGACGATAATGGCAAGTGGCGCCGTGGGTAGTGCATTGGACTTCTGATCAACGGGTCGCGGGTTCGATCCTCGAGTGGTGCACCACCTGGGGTTGGGTATGACTGGCTGATGACGGCTAATAAGCCAGAAATGGCCATTCCAGTCTCCCTTGTCTTTGCCGGCAATATTCATCTGCCTATTCTACTACTAGTCGCTGTACGGCTGCTGGCGGGTTCGAGAGTAAGCCTCAAGGCAGAGCAGAACGAGTGAATTCCGTTAGCGATTGGTGAGCGTTCATCAACGAATGAAAGTCAATATTCCCGATCTAAACCAACACGAGAACGAGCCCATGGCTCATTGGTTAGAGCATTGGACTTCTGAACAACGGATCGCGGGTTCGAACCCCAGTTGGTCCACACTTGTAATTGAGTATGACTGGCTGATGACGGCTTATAAGCCAGAAACGGCCATTCGGGTCTTCCTTGTCTTTGTCGGCAATATTCAAATGACAGCAACTACAGAACAAGTGACGGTTATATTAACTATTAAAAAGGCAATACCCCGTGATGCACAGTTCTGGGGTGACTGCCCAGGGTTCTGCTTACGGATGGCAGATCAATACACAGACGCCTCATTGTGCGGTCTGCGTGTTTGCCAAGGCACCGAGCGCGTGTTTTTTGTTTCCTCCTCCTCCTCCTCCTCCTCCTCCTCCTCCTCCTCCTCCTCCTCCTCCTCCTCCTCCTTATCCTCATCCACCTGGAAGTCATATTTTCGTTTAAAAAAAATACGACTTCCGAGACCCTTTGGAAAAACACCTCTTTATTATCCGCAGTACATACTGAGTTAGAAATGCATAATTTACAAAAACGGTTAATGTAGAAATGATGTTTATGCATAGGAAAGGTTCCTGTTTCCACAGGAAGTGGAGCTTGGATTTAAACGAAGCCAAGGTGCCCTCTTATCCATCACTAATGAAACAAACTGATTTTGCAGCGCCAGTTCGGTAGGTTCCGTGTATCTCTTTCCTATTGAACTCTGACTGTTAACCGGTTCAATTTTTTTATCGAAAAGCCAACTTCTGGGTAGTTTATTAAGTGCCTATGAGGCGAAAGACATGCTCTGACCCATTTTTTGAACAAAAAACGTACACGGGGTTGGTTGCGTTTAAGTCGTATGAGTTGGCAGAGACGATGTAGGAAGTTAGTCAACTGGAGGTTGGTGAACCCACTGGCGGAACAGGCCACGTCCATACTGAGGAAGTACCAGTGCGAGTTCAGTTCTCTGGATCTTCTGTGGCGCGTACAGAGGTCTTCAGCTGGCGGTAAAACCACTCAACCATCCTGCTGGCAGCTGATGGCTAGGCTGTCATGCAAGCGCAGGTGTACCCTAAAAAGTAGACAATGGAGCACGGGAGACTCAGATCTAGCAGCGCAAACAGTCATTAGAGGCACTGAAGCTGGCAACCTAATGCTTGGGAAGTAAGTCCTGGATCCCTGTTAAAGCCTCGATATCAGGCAGAAGGATGGCTTCCGGCTACCGTACGAAGATATGAACAACCGCATTTAGGATGACGCTTTTGCTAATTCACGCGGTCCTCCACGGACAGTGTTAATGTGGCCTGTTTAGACTGAACTAAAAGTAGAACACGAGAATAGGTATCCCCCGTTCTACCGGCCTTGACTTAAATTTATATGGAGGGTTAATGGTTGTGTTACTGCTATGACAGAAGAATAGCTGCCTCCTGGCACGTAAACATAAGGCCACTTGCAGTTTACTTCCCCCAAATGGAAACGGTAGAAGTTATAAGCGTTTTTTGGTTTTCAGCTCTTTAATTGGTTTTATCTACAGTTGACAGCAAGGAGGTGAAGTGTATGAATTAGTTGAAGTGGAAAGGAAAAAAGGTCAAAATAGAATAAGAACACAGAGAGCCATTGGTTACTGGGACATCTTGGTCTTCTGCCTCCCCTTGTGACCCCGCGCTCGATTCCAACGTCAGAAGTAGAAATGGGCTGCCAACAGACTGGCGGTAGCCAGTTGGCACCAAGTCATCAGTCCGAATGACTCACTGTCATGATATGCTATGACAGTTCGACCGTCATACTCCAACGATGTCCACCGTATGCTCCATAAAAGGGTGGTGCAGGGCGGTGACTTGCGCGTGATTTAGTTTAAAGTGATAGTAGACTTGCACTGCATCTACCGCACTCTCTCCTCCTCCCCACCTGAGCCCGGTGTCATGACAGACTCAAGAAGACCGGAGATAAGAGAAGGCGCAGGTGGCTGGCGCGGCCGGAATCGCCCCTGGGCGTGCCACCACCCCCCCACGTTCGGCATTTGTTATGGGAGCGCAACCCGAATAACGCTTCCCGTGCCCTGATCTGGCCCCCGTGTTGGTTCGTGATATTGTTTCTCTTTTTATGAATGGGTGTGCGTACTATACTGTACTCCGAATAATTACCATCGTCTTAGATTGGGAAAATAATATGACCAGTACAGCGCATGAACCACTAATTTTCTCTTCTAAAGCCCTTAGCCTCTTGTGGCATCAATCGAAGTATCATTCCGCTGATGGTGTACACTGCTTCCATAAACACCTGTTACTTGGCATCGCAAGGATATATAGCTCCGGAAACGTCCTATCCTGCCTATAATTGTAGGGAATATTTGATATGCAGCATGTTGAGCATCCTACACACACACACCGTAACTTATTTCAGCCCCCTGTGCAAGCAGGGAGTTTTGTTGAGGCCCTGCAGTTTTTCCTTTACTTGGTGTCTCTGATAAGCAAATGAATTGATGACACAACCCATCCTATAAATGGTGCCGTCTGGAGGGGTAAATGGCTAAAGCCGTGCTTGAAATGGCGCAAAACAAGTAAAATATACAGGGACAAGAATGACACAAGATCGGCCCGGCGCTCTACGACTGTTTCAGGGGGTCTGTTTGCTTGCAATACGAGTGCTTCACTTGAGCAAGGGCCAAAGTCCAAACCACCGACCAAGTACCACAGATATCTAATCGAAACGCCTGCGATACCATCTCAAAGGTTATTGGTTGCGCAGGGCCCTAGACACCAGTTCATCTTATGCAGGCGGGCTCAAATGCCTAGTTCCGAAAATCCACTAATTAATGTATTCTGTGGAACATTTAACAGCATGTGCCGGACCCGAAACTGCACTGATTCCATCCCCTGACCGACTTTTAGGTCAAAATGCTGGCGCAAAACGCATTAAACTGCAACGAGTTTGCTTATTGACTCGAAGTACCCTGACCGGAGGTGAGTCGTCCGCTGATAGAATGCATTTGTTAACGAGGCAAGGGAGAGTGTGTGTGTGTGTGAGAGAGAGAGAGAGCCGGGGAGGGGGATTGATTGTAACGATGAGCTGCGAGATTTTGCCCGTCCTTCTCGGACAAAGCGTTTTGCAACCTGCTGCCTGAGTGACCGTAAGTAGTTGATAAGTGTTTACAACACCGAGGACACGTTTTCGAATGCCGGTGTGTTTTTGCATGAGGAAATATAACTTTTCCTGTACGCACGGACTCATTTCGTACAGTTTCCTAAAGTGATGATGATGATTTACTGAAAAAGCGTGTTTACCGAATTGACTTTTAATCGTAAGTAGCTAATAAGTGTTTACAACCCCGAAAACACGTTTTCGAGTGCCAGCGTGTTTTTGAATGAGGAGAAATAACACTTCCTGGGATGGGGAAGAGGTCTCAGATCAGAACGTATGAGTGGAGTCTGGTACAAACACTGTGTTAACAGCAGATAATACGGTAGTACAGAGATCCCAACTATGAAATTTCCTGTACGCATGTACTCATTTTGGACAATTTCCTGAAGTGATAGCGTCGGCGAGTAAAATGTCCTCTCATATCATTTCAGAGGTTGTACAGGGTGTCCACGTAAACGCTCGGAACGTTGGTAGAAAATAATATATGGTCTTTCAACAACATGCGTGTATACAAGTGGTGTTGGAATAGGAATAAGCGTTGAACATCATTTTAACTTCATTTACCAATCCTGACAGGCTATAAAAAGCTTTCTAGACGTTCGTGTCTATGCCACTAGTAAGAAAATCGTTAATGAATTGAACAACCAAAGGAAGATCGAGCTTTCATGCTGAGTCCATCAATCGTTTCAAACATCATGTCTCGAAATAAACGAACCCATGATAGGGAAGGGCAGTAGCTCACAAATGTGTGTGTGTATTAAGACTATCAGTCAGACCTTACTTTCTGTTGGATGGAGGGAAAAGGACGACAGTGCAGGAAGTAGATCGACGCAGCATTCCTATCGTCCTCATTCTGTCTTCATGCAGTCAACCATAACCCTATCGTCTGCCTTGCATGAGAAATGCAAACATACGCACACAGAAGGCGCAGATGGTCCACAGATTAGGTCTAAGGAAGTGGTCCGTACACGTGTCACATACTCATCACTTGGCCTGCTCTGTCACTACAGATCAAGTAGGTATTTATACGCGAACCCGTTTGTGGACTACTTGCGCGGTATGTGCGCGCGCGCAGGTTTGCAATTCTGGTCCCACATGGTGATCATGGTTATGCTCGGTTTAATGAAGGCAGAATAAGTCCGAAATCGTTCAATCTGCCCCCAATTCTGTCCTCCCGCTCTCTTCTATCATCGTCATCGACCTAGAATGTTGATGACTGCTGTCGTCCATCCGGATCTTGTTTGCTTCCTGAAGCCTGTGCCAACTTAATTGCCTCGTTCGAATATCAAACGCAAATAATTACTTTATATAGAGTTGCTGTCCTACCGAGGTGATTCCGTACAGGAAAATACTCTAGCCCATTTACCAGGATTAGCTACCTTAGCAGCGAAAATGAGGCGAATTTTCTAAATACCTTAGCACGCGAACAGTCCTAGTCGGGAAAGTTACCAGCCGAATGGACAACAGAGCCCTACTAAAAAATGAGGGTCTGACTGCAATGTCTTCTTCTTTTTAGTGTGGCCTTTATGAAACTCTCACTTACATGGGATTCGAGATCCCTTGAATGAAGATTGGTGTGTGTAGAGCTATTAGCTAGACCATGTGTGGCACGCGTAGACAGGTTCTGTGGCTCTGTTAATCACTGAGTTCATAACCTCGTTTGATTGGTTTGGCTGTTTTCTGTCATTTGAGCAGGGTGGGGAGGGGGGAGGTGGTAGGGGAGGGTGTGATAGGCGCTTCTTAAGTCTCAAGGTAAGCTGAGCATGCCGGACAGCAGTGTGTCTAGCTGCCTGTTACGACCAAATTACTGAACTTTCAATTTCGAACTGCAAGTGCAAAGCCTGTGTCGACTTACTCGTTCTGTCGTCAAAGTTATACGTCCTACAGGATGACAGAAGTAAATGCAGTTACACCACATCCTTGAAATACGGCAAAAACGCTCACCATTGTGCGGGCAAAAGATCCTCTCGTAACGTTTCCCCTGTTCCTAAGTGTGCTGAATGAATTATGCCAACGCATGCAAACTGAGGAAGTAAGAAAGGATCCTAACAGGAGGTTGGCATTTTACAAACCAATGGCACCTGACCTAATAAAGCTGATTTTGTTGGGTTTAGGGTTGGAGAAAATAGCATGAATGGGAAACATGGAGGACTAAGCTGTCCTATTTCAAGTTAATTCATTCAGCTCAAATGCACCAATCAGCCTCTAGACCGGCATTTAAGAAGAGAATGCTCTAGAACCTATAAGTGCATAGTGGGAGGGAGGTGAAGAGAGGAGAGGAGGAGGAGGAGGAGGAGGAGGAGGAGGAGGAGGAGGAGGAGGAGGATGAGGAGGAGGAGGAGGAGGAGGAGGAGGAGGAGGAGGAGGGAGGAGGAGGAGGGAGGAGGAGGAGGAGGAGGAGGAGGAGGAGGAGGAGGCGACGAATGAGACAAACATGGAGAACGCTGAATGTTTGGGAAGGACTCGCACTAGCATTTATCCCCAGAGAATGAGGCATTCGAATGGAAATCGTAATGCTAATAATCGTAGCTAATGCCAGCTCACGGGCAATTTCTAAATAAATACACAATATGGATAAGGTTAGCAGTGAAAAATAACTACTGAAAAGCTAAATATAGACACGAGTTTTTGCGTAATTGGGGATGTTCAGGAGAAGACAACCGCAGTCTCGTGAAATGAAGGCAGTTCAGAAGGGAATAGTTGGAAATAGTTCACTGGGTGTTTTCAGTTTCCATTCATTTTCATGGAATTGGAATTATGTGCCAGACAAGGGTTTATGTGTGCACCTTTTATGGCTATCGACTGCAGAATTTACCCGCTGGGTTGCGGGGCAACAGCATCAGCATCATTTCCCGCAAGAGGGGACCAGGAAATTCATCTCCGCAGAAGATTAATTGGGCAGACTCTGTGTCCAGCATTTGTCGAAGTTGTTCTGAACGCACAATACGGGTGCTAGTTCGCTTGAAAAAAAGGATAATTTTGCCGAAATTCTATATTCCTGGGTTATTTCGCTTGACTCACTTGTGAAAAACTCGGCGGCCTCGGTGGGATTCGAACCTATGCCAGCAAGGGGACGCCAACGTTCTAGCCAATGAGGCCCCACTGGGAGACGTGAGTTATAGCAAACTTGGGTGAAGTTCTACACTAATGCCTTGGTTACTTATCTCAGATTGCAGTTGCTTTCACACAAACGAACTGACGATATCGAACTGCGCTTGCCAGAGGAAAAAATAAAAGACATCCCGGTGAATGTTGAACCGAAAGTGGTCAAGAGGATGCAGAGAGTAAAATTACGGCTTTGCAAAAGCTTTAACACTAAGAAATCCCTTCGGTAATCAACGAAACCGCAAAGAACCCAGGCCCGTAATTGCACAACATTGTTGGTACGTCAAATTGCTGCGTGCCGAGGTTAAAGTTCGTTTGGTTCAAGAGATGCTGGGCTGAATCTATGTTTTCTTCACTCACCAGCGCGCAGGAGGCTAAATAACACCTAATAGTACTCTGGGCCAGGCCTAACTTACATTGTATACAGACGGGTTCTAATATCGGCACTTTTACAAGTTCGGAGGATGAACCCCGTCAATCACCCGGTTTGTATCGATAGGCCCGTCGTCTGCTTGTATAGCATTCGTTCTTTGTTATTTTTTTTCTGAAAATACGCATAAACCTTGACTGCGAAGGTAGTTCCTAGAAGATGGAAGTGGATATGCCATTCAACTTCCGATGCCCAGTGGCTGGTAGTTATCTTTGCGTGCCTATATGAACGCGACCAGGAGTGCCGGTTTTTTTCGAATGCGGTGGGGTTGGGGGGACGCCCTGGCCCCTCCCATTGACTTCTAGTTGTCGGGGTCGTCGGCGTCACCACCACCACCACCACCACTACCACCATGCCTTACACTGTTTTGCCGGCTGCGCGCGTGCCTGTGCCCTGCAGGTGAGTGGTACGAGAGCGTCGCGTCCAAACCTGTCGTCGGTGTGAGTAGCAGTCACCCATTGGTTGAGTAACCTCCAACGGCAGCCAATCGGGCTTCAAACACGCACGCCCGCAGGCTCGCCCAGCCGCGCTGAGCAGTCCGGCGCGCATCCCCACTACAGCTCTCAGCGTGTCGGACAAGGTCGCGGCCTCACATCACACACCCACACACACACACAGACATGCGAGCACCTGCAAATGCACATTGTAAGCTGGAGGACGCCGTGTTGGTAGTGCATTGTCGCACCTAGTCGCAGTTCACTTCACGTCCTTTTCCCTCACGGTCATTCCAATATCGCCGTCAGTAGTATTGTGCGCACCAGCAGTCGAATTCGGAGGTTACCATTTCTTCCGCCGTCCCTGAAGAAGAAGTGACAAGCCAGTATTGTGATGCGCTAACTTCTGAGTAATTGGCCTGCGGACTGCTCCTGCCTGTTAATTGATTAAAGGGGTAAAATGGGCGTCAGAAGTACAAACTGCCACGCGCTCTGGCGTCCGTGGTACGTCCTTCTCACATCAGCGTTGGAGGTATTCCTCATTTACAGTGGTATTGAACGCTATGTGGCTTTCAAGGCGCAGGCTTTTGACCCCAAGTATGGTGGCCACTGGCAGCACTCGGGCATGAATTTTGCCCTGGCAATGCTCATCTGCGCTCTCTTCCACTTTTGTCTCTTCGTTTGCACCAGCGTCTGGCGAACCACTAACCTTGCAAATGAGGGCGCCCAGATCCATCGGAACCCGATCTACTCACTGGCTGTTTGGCCGTCGGAAATTCCACGCGGAGCGATGGATGTGGCAGGTATCGGTGGTGGCGTCAGCATTGGAGCAGGAGGAGGTGGTGGTGGAAGTGGCTTCGGGGGCTTCTATTCCACCATGAACGGTCTTGTGAACGGTAAGAACAGCCTAGGAATGATGGCAAGAGCAGGCACTCAGAAGACGAGCATCTTGCCGGGGATCAGGAGCCATGGGGGCAGGACACATGCCCTGGGCGCTACTTTTGACACCTGGTCGCCTGCAGTGCCGTTCCGCCGAGCGAGTTTGCGAACCTCTACATGTCCCATGCCTTCCGCAGTACAATCACGGGCACCCTCGCTACAGTCAGCTACAAGTGCCGTCTGTCCTGGTGGAGGCGGTGCTGGGGCAACCTTCAGACTGGGTGGACCCGGACGGTGCGAAATTTTGTGCCGATCTCCAGTTTCGTGCACCTCATCTCCGCTTACGCCCTCTACCTCTGCTTGCCAATCCTTCAGGCTCAACTCATTTACCACCGGGCACTTCCAGAAAGTGAGCTTCTTTTGTTGACTTTTTATGCTGTCAATTGGTGGTGGATTGGAGGCCGGAAACAGGGCAATTTATTCCGTCCACTCCATAAAGTCCAGTAGACATGGTGTCCTATTACAGTCAGCGCAGCAATTATGGAAATTTATCTTGCATGAAGAAGAGCGACGCAGACGTCTCATCCGCGAGGAATTCTGCCATGATGACTTATCGGCCATAACGACCTTATCCATATAAATCAGGTCTGGTAAGGATGCCATGCATAGACGCCTAAACAAGATACTCGAAAAGGGGTCGCACACAATACATGTGGCTTTGCGCTAAATTCCAAGGAAATTAGGTTTAAGATAAAGGTGAGGGTTAGGGTTAGGTCTAAGTTTGAGGTCCTTCTCTTTACTAAAAAGAGAAATACGGCCCGAAGGTGCTTATATCGAGCAGGATCCAGTGAGACTTTGGCAATACAGGTGACGGCATTGACTGTTTAGCTGAACTCGCCCATGGCATGTTGTACACAGCCGGTCCCTCGTTGGATTGAATGGTTTCGGACGTTAGCTAAGAACCTGGATGACAGTGGGGGAATACCGGATCAAACTTGTTAAAAAGCTACTTAATTATTTACCATCCGAACAGCGCAGATACTAGGTAAAAGCCCACAAACGCATGATTTGTCGATCTTGTGCCGTTGCATGACGCAGATGCGAGCGGTTCGGCTCATCAGTGGAACCCACCAGCGTCTCCCATGTGCTTTCTGGTAAGATAAACTCCAGTGTCCATCCTGCGTTGTTAAATTTTCCACGGAATGTAACAGTTTTCCATGAGTAAAAAATTGAGTAGAAAAGAAAAAGTGCTCAGGCAAATCAGAAGGCCTGTTTGCGTGGTTTGTCAACATTTGGAAACAATAGAATGAGTAATTATTTGGTTCCGGTTAAGTATAGTTCACGCATGCGTTTTTTTACAACAAAAGCGCTCCGCTTAGTACTAACTTTAAATAATCGCTGATAGAGACACCAATTATCGTGAACTTTGAGGTAAACTTGAGTACGCGCTGAAATTCATGAAGAGTTAACAAAAATCTTCAAATTTTATCTAAATTTTCACAGCCTACTGATTTAAATTTACAAAAGAGTATACTTCTAAGCTACTTAATCTACGAAAATTAAGCAGTATATGCAGCACATCGATTTCCTGGTCTTGTATAAATGACATATTCAGCCTCATACAGTATCGGAAGTATGCTATGCGCCCATTTTCGAGAAGGGGCTAGGTAACTAATCCGGAATCGGAATGGCCAATGAGCTTTCGGTAAGGCCGTCAAGGTCAAAGTTGCAAAATCCCTACTGTAGTGGCCGAGGACGTCCAGTGTATCACACACGGTTGATTAGATCACATGGAATGGCCTTCCGGTTATGTAACGCCGGGATGAATCGGTAAACATCACATCAAGCACGCATGTATAGATCTAGTAAGAACATAGGTTTTGTAGCATAGGGAATCTACGTTACGGTAACTAAGTTTTTCGACTAGCAAAAGGGAATTATAAAGTTACAAAGGAATAGTGAGGTACTGTAAAGGTGATCCATTTGGAGTGTGAAGTGGTCACCGGCGGGTACTGCAACGCTGTCGGCAACTGCGGGTATTGGAGATGCTGACGGTAGAGGGGACGAACTGAGAATGAGTGGGGGGCGATTCCAGCGGGAGGGTGGGTCATCTTCGCCGCCACTCATTCACACCATTCCCATCCGGGATCTCTGCCAAAAGGACCTCAACCCATTCAACCAACCCTGTTGAATTTGTGGTGCGTCAACATGTCATCCCCGCATTCGCGGTGGCCTTTAAAGTGCTGGCGGCAGGAGGGAGGGGGTGGGTATAAATTCACATGCGACTGAAGCAACGCTCCTGCAATTTGGGACTTAACGAGTGGAAAATATTTCATTTTTGACAAATTATGCTTGTGTGATTTTTAAGACCAGTCATTCAAGCATCCTCAAGTTTAATAAAAGTGTGTGTAAACTGTGCATTGGCATCAGGCGGTATCGACAGTTTGACCGGCGTAGTCCGACGATCTCCACCATATGCTCCACAGAAAAAGTGGTGCAGGGATGGTGACCTGCACGTAGAAATAGTTGTAAGTGATAGTAGACTTGCGCTGAAGCTACTGCACTTGTTCTTCCCTTACCCGTCTGTGTCCGGTGTGAAGATAGACTCAATAATACCGGAGGCGGGAGAGGGCGCAGGTGGCTTGCGCGGTCGGAGACACTCCTGACCGTGTCACTACGCCGGAGTCAGAGCCATAAATGACAAGAGTGGTCGGTGCGACGGGAGCCTGCACCTACGCGGGTCACCACGTCCCCCTCCCATGTTCGGCATTTGTTATTGGAGCTGAACCGAAATAACGCCTGTTGCACCCCGATTTGGCCCTCGGTGTTGGCCCAGCGCATCTACCACGTGACCCGTTTAGAGCGGCCCAGGCAGACTCATAACCTGTGCATGAAGGGCAATTTTTTTTCCGAAATTGGACGTACCATGTATTTTGCTAAATTGAGTACTTAGTGAATGAGTGGTGCTATTTTTCCAAATAAAAAACTGAGCTACTAAGTTTCTCAAAGGCCAAGGCATTTTGTGTTTTCAAAATGTTGCTTTTAAGCGTCGGAAGTTTATGGTAGCACTGATCAGCGGAGGGTCCTCATTCAAAGGTGGGGTGTCATCTTACGCTGAGTAACTTGAGATTAGGCGGGAGCCAATCAACATCTCAGTGAGTTGCCATCTGCAGTGTGAAAACATCAAAAATTTTAGTTCCCGTTTTACGAGTCTTGGCATCCTCATGCGAAACAGGTTCCAGATAAAGTGGGGTATTGGATCTCACTTCCATGTCATTTTCTTGACGACGTTAAAGTGGGCTGATTTTTGCTTTCCTGGGTCTGCGGTTGGGGTGTGGTGGTGGTGGAGGGCGTACTAACCCCCTCGTCCGCGAAGACCCCTTGAACGGCGCGCAGCCGAAGGAATGTTTTTGAAGGGCAGCATCTATCCGAAGCGCCCAGCAGCATCTAACTCCTTCTGCTGCCCGTCCCGACCCCCTGTCTCTCAAAATGTCCTCTTTCTCGACACGCGTTGCGTTCTCGTTTGCTCCGTGAAGTTCCCATTTGAGTTAGGCCTCGGCGGCAGTCTGAGCCGGACCAGTAAATAAACCCCAGATGTACCCATTTGGGAATTCAAACCCTAATGGACACGAGCGTGAGGAACGCATCTACCTCGCCCCGACCTCGGAAAGATTTTCAAAAGTGCGTGAGACTGTTTCAGCCCAACTGGCAGTTGGAAATTCAAAGAAAAAATCATCATCTGGAAGAAAAACTCACGACTGTTTGGCCGTCACAAACGACAATATCCTACTTGGGCACTGTTGACTTGCACGCGCTCTCTCCCCTCACCAAACTTGTTCCGATGACGAGAGATTGTCAAGACAACCGTGGACAGACTGGGCCACAGTGTCTGACGAAGCTGAAAAGCCCGTCTACGCGTGTCCAAAGGACCTGGTCCCCACAACCTAAGTGGACGGCTTAACTTTTACGTCAATTAACGTGCCCCGAAGACCATACGAAGAATGAGCCGCTGAGAAATACACTCCAACGCACATTGAAAAATTCACTTTGGGGGCAAATTTAAATGAGTACATAAAAGTTTGTGTGATTTTCACTTCACTACAGTTTCAAGGACTAACCGACAATTATGTAGGGGTGTTTGGAAGAGCATTTATAACAGAGTACGTTCAAATTGTCTGCTAAAAGACAAAAACTGCTTCTCCACAAGTAGCAAGAGCATATCTCCTCTATAGCGAGGGGGTATCGATTTTTCGCGATAGGTATATCGAGGGGATATCGAATTTTCGAGATAATCAGAAAATGGCGACAGCGGGACGTACAGCATTTCACACAATTCCTTTACTTAGCTAAATACTGGTTCCCACCTCTTTTCCGTCCATTACGTTTGAAAGACCCAATGATAAGTATCGAACCGAAGAGCACGGTGCGCATCGAGGGGGTGACTGAACGCACGCATGTATGCTGCAAACATTTAATACGAAAGCGTTTGTAATAATAAAACGTATATTGTAAAAAAATCGAAAAAAGAATAATGTACAAGTGGACATCGATGCGAGTTACTACTCATAGGAAATATCAAGGCATGCATTTGCTGATGAACGCTCACCGATCGCTCGTTCTGCTTTGCCTTGAGGCTCACTCTTGAGCCCCGCCAGCAGCCGCACAGTGGTTAGTAGGAGAAAAGGCGGATGAATATTGCCGGCAAAGATAAGGGAAACTGGAATGGCCATTTCTGGCTTATTAGCCGTCGTCAGCTAGTCATACCCAACCACAGCTGGTGTACCACCCGAGGTTTGAACCCGCGACCTGTTGATCAGAAGTCAAACGTTCTAACTTTTGAGCCACAGGCTCGTTGTCTTGCCCGTTTATATCGGGAATATTGACCTGCATTCGTTGATGAACACTCACCGATCGCTAATGGAACTCACTCGTTTCGCCTTGCCTTGAGGCTCACTCTTGAACCCCGCCAGCCGCCACACAGTGGCTAGTAGTAGAATAGGTAGATGAATATTGTCGGAGTAAGGTATGACTGGCTGAGGATGACTAATAAGCCAGAAGTGGCCATTCCAGTGTCCCTTGTCTGTGCCGGCAATAATTTGCAAATATTAAGGCAGTTTATTGGTGAGAATGTTTCTTGGTCGGCCGGGTCCTGGGACGATGGTCCGCCTATTTGAAGAATAATTAGTAATTAGTATTCGAGATGCTCTCAGCGTTAGTTTGCGTGTTACTACTTTGCTTTTGTACACGCTTGGCCAGGACGTCTAAGGATCTTTTGAGTCGCTTGGTTACGGCTGACTCGAGTCAACAAAGGTAGCCTTGCCTTCGGCCTTCCATGCCTCAACCATCTCTCTAATTTCGATAATCGCCGGACATAATGCAGCTTACCCATGATTACTTCATACAACCTGGATCCCGAGAGGCCCCTTCATTCGTCTGCCTTTGAAGTTTATATGCAGACTGACCTCATGTACAACTAAGACATAAAACACGCGCTTGATGAAGTCATAACTCGTTCATTCGCCAAGACATGTGTGGAAGGAGACCTAAGGTAATTGATTATTATAAGTTGTGTTGCCTACCAGTTACGATAACTCTGCGTCCTCTTCCTCACAGCGTAGATAAACGTGTAGGTTTTCCTTGCGCAGAATGTACGCGGCATGTACTTTGGAAACTGAATAATTGTATAATGGTTGGAAGAGTTCACAATTATTCGGTAAATTCGAAGGATTTTTAAAACCGAAATATACACTTTTTCAAGTATAATATTTGAAGTAGGAGAAATTTTACCGAAAGAATACAAGTAAGAATATATTTTGGATGTTTTCGATAACATATATGTAAATGTAAAAGTACATTAAAACTCAATGATAAAAATGCATATTACTTAAATAGCCATTTTAAAGTGTTTTTGGCGGTAAGAAAAAACTCGTTCAAATGTGAGTGCACTGCACGATAAGCAACATTAAAACCCCACTCTAGTAATTTCTCCCAGTCGAAAAAAATTCGGAATTTTGGTTGACATCTTTTGAGGTAGGAAATCTACTGTATGTACAGAGGGAGACTATGGACAAAGACAATAAAAATTAGAATGGTCATTTCTGGCTTATGCATCTCCAGCAGCCAACTATAGCCTACCCCACGTTCGCAACACCCGGGACTCGAACCCACACGCTTTGGATTCGCACTAGTGAGCCACAGGAACGTTTTCCTTTCGGTTGCGATCGGGTATGGTTACTACGGTAGAGGGCGCACATCGATCGCGTTATGGTTGCGTTTTTAAACTCGATTTAGAGCCCCTTAGGCGCATGGCGACCATTAATATATAAAGAACGAGATTACTGACAAAGACAAGCGACAATGGAATGGTCAGTTCTGGCTTATTAATCGCCAGCAGTCAGCCATACCCAACCAAATAGTAGCTGAATATGGTATATTTTTGCTTTTGTGTTTTTAATAACACCGGAAAGGCCCATTTTCGCACTCCTTTTTATTCGATTTACAGTTACCATGCTTCAACTACTGACCAAATCGCTTTCCCTCCTTATAGGCTCTCTAATCACCTATGAACAAATATCACTCAGTACCTGGACAGCTGGACCGTTTGCCATTTTAAGCACCTGATTAAAAATCCCTGAAAAATATGGTATCTTCGTAACTTTATGAACAATTTTAGTAACTTGCATCTTCAGTTAAAAACTGTTATTTAGTCATACGATGGACGTTTCTATGAATATTGAAATCGAGTATTTGCACTCATAGATCATGCCCATAGGAATGCAGTATTTTTATCTATGAAGCAGCCTTACACCGAGTGAGATGGGACTTAGTGCAACGTCTTCATTCACTTTACCCACCGGTTAACCTAGACTTTTGACAGTCTGCATTAAATGCAATCCTTTTTTGTCAGTCAAATTAATTCATGCTCCAAATTCTGAACCCCAGGAAAACGGATGCTCTGTGAAATGAATAAAGAGATAAAGTGTTTGTCAGTGTAGATAAAACAAATAGCTTTTACGACCAGAGAAAATCCATGCTCAAAAGGATGAGCCATTTAGGCCTGTCTGTGACATTACTTTCCCGGAAAAAACTTAAAAGAGACCAATTTTGCGAAGGAAACCGTGTTGCGAGTGCACGGAAATAGGTACCATTCCCGGAATTTAACGCAAAGTCACCTGTATTATGAGGTGCCGTATCTATGCACGGGTCCTAACGAGGTGTCAAATGAGGCTATCAAACTTCGGGACCTTTTGTCAAATGCTGTTTACCACATAAATAGAAGTGAAGTAGTAGAAGCAGTAGTAGTAGTAGTAGTAGTAGTAGTAGTAGTAGTAGTAGTAGTAGTAGTATAAGTAGTAGTAGTAGTAGTAGTGGTAGCAGTAGTAGTAGTAGTAATAGTAGTAGTAGTAGTAGTAGTAGTAGTAATTAGTAGTATTAGTAGTAGTAGTAGTAGTAGTAGTAGTAGTAGTAGTAGTAGTAGTAGTAGTAGTAGTAGTAGTAGTAGTAGTAGTAGTAGTAGTAGTAGTAGTAGTAGTAGTAGTAGTAGTAGTAGTAGTAGTAGTAGTAGTAGTAGTGAAGATGCGGTTTCCAGGTCAGAAAGGGCGTTCACCCCCATTCGCATAACGACGCCCCGTTGCGCGTAAATAAATGCAGACCGTCTTCAGTAGAGTAGGAGGTTTTTAAAGTTGACGGTCTCCTTAATCCTATCTTTATTTTAAGTTGAAGTATGTATTTTTCAGCTGAACTTTTCTCTATTCGCTTCTAAGTTCTCAAAAAGAGGGTGAGAGAGCGAGGCGACCAGCCGCTGACTTCAAGTTGTCTTCCTCCCGATTATCCTCCATGCAAATCGGCTTGGACAGTATTTTCTACTTCCGCGCATCTTCTGAGGCGTTCAACCGCTGTTTCACGAACATTGACGCCCGTTGAATGCAGGCCTGTAGCCATACAGAAAGTAGAACTGATAGCCTCCTAGACCTGCTTCCCAATATGTTTTGTGCGCGCACAGGCGGTCAGTCCTTGGTATAAATCATACTTGATTCGCCTGCATGGGTGCGGTTGTGTGTCTTTTCAGGCCTTGTGGCGTTCTGGGTGTGGCCACCCTTTGACCGTTTAGAGAGGCGCCCGTCCGTGCGTGTGCTTGTTTCAATCCTGTTTGCCCGGCCCAAGAACACCCGCGTTTTCCGAACTGAGGGGAACACAAACACACAAGCGTTGCGGCTTTTGGGACCCAGATACTAATTCCACGTCATTTGCGTCGGTGTGAACTGAAAAGCGTTACCGATAGTCTGATCAGTGGCCCTAATTATTCAGGATAGATCATTAATCTGAATAAAAATGCCGACAAAGACAAGGGAGACAGTCTGTCTTGTGTTTGTTGGCATTGGTATCTACCTTACTACTACTACTACTACTACTACTACTACTACTACTACTACTACTACTACTACTACTACTACTGCTACTGCTGCTACTGCTACTACTGCTACTGCTACTGCTACTACTGCTACTACTGCTACTGCTGCTACTGTCTACTACTGCTACTGCTGCTGCTCTGACTACTACTGCTACTACTTTGCTACTGCTACTGCTGCTACTGCTGCTACTGCTACTACTGCTGCTGCTGCTACTGCTGCTAGTGCTGTCTGCTACTGCTGCTGCTGCTGCTGCTGCTGCTGCTTCTGCTGCTGCTGCTGCTGCTGCTGCTGCCGCTGCTGCTGCTGCTGCTGCTGCTGCTGCTGCTGCTGCTGCTGACTGCTGCTGCTGCTGCTGCTGCTGCTGCTGCTGCTGCTGCTGCTGCTTTAGCTGCTGCTGCTGCTGCTGCTGCTGCTGCTGCTGCTGCTGACTGCTGCTGCTGCTGCTGCTGCTGCTGCTGCTGCTGCTGCTGCTGCTGCTGCTGCTGCTGCTGCTGCTGCTAGCTGCTGCTGCTGCTGCTGCTGCTGCTGCTGCTGCTGCTGCTGCTGCTGCTGCTGCTGGCGTCTGCTGCGTTGTTGGCTCTGTGCTATGCTGCTGCTGCTGCTGCTAGCTGCTGCTACTACTGGCTGCTTGTCGGCTGTGCGGTCTAACGGTGGACTCCGGGATGAGACTGGAGGGCGAGCGGGACGAGTGAGTTCCGTTAACAATCGGTGGGCGTTCGTCAGCGAAGATCGTTGGTCTGCCACGGTAGCCCACTTTATATCGGCTGATCCTATTCTTGGAAATCGTCCATTTTTGTAGGGGCATGGGAGTTCTATGTGACTAAGCTGTTTCCAGGTTGGACGCTTACCATAAAGCAGACATCGCCGTGGCATGCGAAATTTTAATGGGCCCCAACAACACAACGCTCAAAACGAAGCAACTCTTGAGTGGTGTACTGCATTAGTTGAATGGTTAACTTCGGCCTTGCTCAATATTGCTGTTACCAGTAAAGTACAATAAAAGCACCGTAGGGTGACCAGAACCAGCATCAATATGCCTGGCTTTCTGCAAAAGTTTACACATATTGATTAGGTTCCAATGGTTTCTGGACAAGAAACTGAAATTCAAGTGTGTCTCCAGTGTAACTTAGGTCTCCATAACACTACACGCCAGTTATGCTACATCTCAGTCTTTGAAATAAGATGTAATATAACCTAATCGAAGCCAACTGCTCACCTCACCAAGACCGGTTTAACAGATCATCCAGTCCGCCACGCATCGTAAGTATCTTCCTGGTGCCTCTTCATGGTGGTGAATAACTTTATGTGCCATCAGAACCTCAGTCGAGTCCAAGATACGGTATGGGAATGGGAGGCCCCACAGTTATTCAGGTGGTCTTGCGCTAAATTCCAGGCAGGGTAAATAGTATCATGCTAATTCTTGGTCAAACTCACAAACCCAACCCTATCCTTAACCATAACCCGAATATCCTTGGAATTTACCCCTGTATTTGGAGGTAGTGTGGAGGGATGCTGGCCCGTGTCTTACCGCCTGAGCCGATGTCACTGTGCGTAAGAATGATCAGCTCGGTTAGAGCGTTGGCTGTACTCTCAACCCTTACGCCCTTCTCTCATAGGTACAACTCCACCGACGTTCCCAGGTTCAAATGAATTATCAGGACTATTACATTGTTTCACAGTTACTCATCACCACCACCAGCCCACACACTAACTCTTTCCGATCAGAAAAAGGCAATTTTCTGCCTGATTTGGGATTTGAACTGCCTACCCTAAGTTGAACTTATCCCCGAAAACACAGATGGGCAGAGCGCTGTGAAATCTTTCAGCCTTTTAATCTCCTCAGTATGGTTAACCGTGAAACTGGGGGTTGGACCATCAATTTCGCGGGCACCTTTCGTGCGTTGCGCTATAACTTCACGGTTTTCAATACTTCCGTACTCCGGTCAGTCTAGTTCACATGACTGAGCGGTCAGCAGAACCGCTTGTGTAGGTGCGGGGGAGCTGCCTAACAGTCTTCAATCTACAAGGAGGTACCACCTACTGTGTCAGCGAATAAATAAAGCCTGACTTGGTAAGAATCCGAGGAAACAGAAAAGTCAAGAGCCTGCAGCATCCTTTCCCAGCCCTCATACCTTTTCTAGGTTTCCTGCATTTTGTTACATGAGGCCAGCCAACCCTACGTGTGCACGTCCTGCATCGCCGACGAACATCTCACGTTCCCACGCGCAGACTCACAGTACCTCCTCATTCAGGAGGAGGCGGAGAAGGGGGTCAGAAGGGGCTAGTGACCGGCTTAACAAACAAAAATCGCCCCGAGGGAGGGGGCGATCCGTAGCCACAGCAACAGTCTTGGGTCTGTACGAGACGGGGAGGAAGACCGGGTTGATGGGCGCAAACCACTCAGGTTGAGAGTAGGACAATGATAACGATGAGCTGGAGGAGGAGTAGAAGCCCTTATTTTTTCCAGCACTAATAATTACGATGTTAGGGACGTTAATTAGGAGAATGCTGGCACTCCGTAGGCAAACAACTGCGTCCTCCGATGAGTTGAAAAAGTATGGGTTATTCTTAATTCCTCCTTATGAGGCAGACGCACAGTTAGATGTGCTAATGCCTTCACTATCACCCAAGTTCACAATGCATGAGTTTCCAAATCGAAGGCCTCCTTCTAATTAGCTTACCAGCCATTCACGCTTCTAAATCTGCGGCTTCACGAATTCGCCTATTCTTTCTGCCTTGGCAACTAAAACTCAAAATTTGCTCATATAACAGATGCAATCCGTAGGTTTTTTGTGACCGGTATTATCATACTTACTGTGTCCAATAAGAGTATATGCATTTTTGATCATATATTAAAGTCACTAAAAGACAAAGGGATTGGTATTGAATTGTGGGCACTTTTTATTGTTGAACTGTGATACTCTACAAGTATCATTTTAAATTAAATTCAGCAACATTAAGTGTGTCTTGGAAATTCGCTTACGCGGGTTTTAACATCTCAGGAAAAACTTCGAACTTAGGGAACAAGGGTGCGGTTTTATGAACATGATTACCTTTTCAGAGTTTCCTTTACCTGTGGAACAATAACGTCATCGGTATGGCTTTTTCCATTCTGACGTCTCTATCTTGCCTTGTGTTTTATCAACCGGGCTGTCAGAAGAGTCATGCGGAGTGGGCTGAAACCTCGAGTTATCATGGTGAGGATGCTAATGGAGTTCTTATGTTCCAGTACTTTTCAGTGAAATATGGTTGAGTGATCTTACTAGGCTCATGTCGAGCCACGGATAACTTTCGTGAGCGCGGCAACTTCTGTGCCGACGAGTGCTCGCCAGGATATTTCAGTGGAGTTCTTCAACCTCCTGTTGGCATTTGCGGCCATCGCTTTTCGCTATCCTTCCGTCTTCTGGCGCGCCAACCGCACATTCTCCTTCCTCTTCTCCTTGCTCCTCTGCTGCTGCACGCGTGGGTTCAGGCCCTCGTGGAAGTAAGTGCGGCAAACGTGCTGAAGATCAAAGCTCTGCTGGAACCGCACGTAACCTCCGGTTGGGCGTCGCTACACGCAGCTGTGCGCCGCGCTGGGGTGCCAGCCCCACATCACGTCGCTCGCCGCCGATGCCACCTCTTACCACGGAGATCCCACGGGACAGTGTGCGGCCCCCCCCTGCTCCCTCGATGATGCGGTGCAGAAGTGCGGAAGGTGCCGAGCACGCCCTTTTTCCTCTCCGTCTCGGGCAGTCTTCTAATGGTCTGTCTTGCCGCCAACGCATCTTCGAGTGCGGCTTCCATGCGGCTACACCTCAGGATGAGTGGTCTGCGGACATGTCCGCTGACAGTCTGGCGCTGTTGGCTGTCGTGCGAGGCTTACGTGAACACGCCCTACCTCGGGTCTGGAGGAGAGCTCAGCCGACCTCAGCAGTCGCGGAGTGTGACCAGCTCGAACAGAGACTTCTCCAATGGAGTCCGTGGTCGGGGGCGTTTGCGCACAGCGATGGCGGGATCTGCTGGTTCAACGACATCGCGCGCAGTTTCTTCGCTCATCTGGTGGCGCGTGCTGGGCAGTCTGGTTGTCTTTGGCTATCAAGAGGTGCACCCAGGTGAGTGACCTGCGTCAAATCTACCAGGTTCGACGTGTGAAAATCTGTGCTGGCAAACGTACTCGGTACACGATCCTCTTCTTCTGTGTCTGGTTCATTGCCTGGTTTTGCATTCTGTCTGAAGCCTTCTTGGAACTTCAAGGTGAGCTATCACTGGAGGTATCGCCACGTTATCGCCCGGCGTGGTCTCATAATTACTTTATTTGCTACCGACATACTGTGACCTGGAAGCACTCATTGAACAAGTTGCAGTTATAGATGGTCAGTGGTGGCAGCGCATCCCCATGAAAATGCGGCATCATACTTTAGCGCACCTGTCATGAGTCTGATTCGGTCACTGTGAGATGCTCTCGCATCAGACACTTCGAAGGAGTCCGAAACAAAGCTCAATACGTAATAGGACTGTACAGTGGTACCTTGAGAGGCCATGAGTAGCCAGAAAGCTGTACCAGGAGTTTTTAGACAGAAACGTGCATGAGCGGTAGAATAGGTCCTGCTCTCGCCATAAAGAAAGCCGTTGCGTACTCAGCGCTAATTCATGAATAATTTAATCGGATAGATCCGCCTCACCAGAGTTCCATCCATAGGTAGAAGTACGGAACGAGTTTGAGTTAAAAAACGGTTTGTATGTGATTACGTCTACAGAAGACAAATTCAGACGAGTAGGAACTGGCGGCATCTGTCTAATCTCGTTTGTGCGGAGGGGTAGCACGGCGCTGGTGCAGCTTCTAAAGCAGACACGTTTCCTCCGCCCTTGCACCCTGTTTACTCAAAATTCGCGAGTAAGAAGGCGTAGATACGGGCAAAGACTTGAGGAGATGAGGGATTTCCGGGGACAGAATGAACCACTGACTACTGGAAATGTCTAGAGGCGCTACACTCGGAAAGTCTTAATAGTCTGGCAAGGATTGTGCATGCCCGGATGGAAGAAGGTGGGACGATTACGCCGTTAAGTTGCAGCACTGCTTTTCAAAGGGCGCTCGAGCGCAGGTATCTCGTTTGTCCGGCTTTTATCGGCACTTCGGCCGTCGGTTTCGAGCGATGGCCACCATGTCTCCGCGGAAAGGTTGGGCAGGGCTGCCGACTTGCGCGTGGTGGTTTAAGTGAATTTGAACGCTGCTGCCTGCTCACCGCAGTCTCCTCCACCACCTGGGCCCGTAAAGTGTCCGCGGAGTCAGAAGACCGGGAGGTGGGAGAGGAGCGCGCAATTGTGGCTGGCGCGGCCAGGCTCATCCTGGGCGATGCCACCACACCTGGCTCGGATCCCACGGGTGGAAGGTGCCATAAAGGCCACATTAAAGAAGGAGCAACCATTGCAGCCTGACTCTCAGTCCGCCAGTCAGCCACTCCCGCAAACTTACGCATTGGTGCTGACCACGCGGTGCGGGTTATCCCGTCCGTTGGCGGCCTTCAAAGCCACGGCTGAGCGCACCGTGGTAAGTTTCAAGCGCGTCGATTGTTTACATAGTGAGGAAAATACGCTGGGCTCTCGCTCGCTCTCTCTCACCCCAAAATCAGTACCACTGTCCGAGGCGGTCAGTTGTTGTCTGATGCGGAAAGCTTGAGCACGCTGCTGGTGACCTCGTCTACGTGTACTACGTACACGACCACAAGCCCCAAAAACCCACAAAGCACCAGGATGTGTCACCTACAACAAAGGGTTGAACGGCTTATATCTCACATGTGTTAGATAGCCAGAGGTCACGTTAAGAAGGAGCCATCGCAGCCCTGACTCAGACCACCAGTCAGCCACTCCACACAACACACGTTGGGACTAACTGCGGGTCGACTGCGTTATGTGTCAGTTGGCAACCTTCCAACCGCGGCACTCCAACGTTACCGCACTCTCTTCTCCTCCCCACCTGAGCCCGGTCTCATGACGCAGTCAAGAAGACCGGCTTTTTATCACCAGGGGCGGACACACACATGCTTTATTTGTCGCTGACGTCACTCTAGGTTACGCCCATTTCCCTGGCACTACCGATTTAGAGTCTCGGAGCAGCTCCATCAGAACAGGAACCTGAGGTTCTGTATTCAGCCAGGCAGAGAGTTGGTTCGCTTGCTTGACTAGACAAACGGGAGGGCTTGGGCGTTGAGAAAACGCTAGACAGTGACAACGGCCAGTTGAAGTGATAGGCTGTTTACCAAATGGTTTTTTGTTGGATGGTAAGGTACATTTATTCTCCTTTCTGTACATCCAATGGTTGAGGTCAGGCAGCTCTGCGTGACCGTGCGCCGACCTCCGTTGTTGCTGTGATTTGGAAAAAGTTAGAGCAAAACCTACTGACAAAAATACATTAGTGTCAACAGCTTGGAACACGCCCATCCGACAGGCGATTCAGACGAAGTCCTTTGCATGACCCCCAGGCGCAGGTACGGTGACTAGCGCGTGAATTAAATTATAATGAGAGGAGACTTGCTCTGCATCTACCGCACTATCTCCGCCTCCTCCACCTGGACCCGGTGTGATGACTAAGTCAAGATTACCGAGAACGCGATTGGGCGCAGTTGACTGGCGTGACCGGAACCGCTCATAGGCGTGCCGCCCGACCTGGCTTTGTTCCCCCGGAGTGGGAGTGCCCTAGAGTCCATAGTAAGAAGGCCATGCGGGTTAACTCAATCCAACAGTCGGCCACTCCACATAAACACACAAAGCAGACTGACTGCGCAGTTCGCGCTATGCCGCCGGTTAGCCAACTTCAAACCACGGCTTTTAGCGTAGCGTGATAGCTTCAAGTGCGTCAGATTGTTACTAGTTAGGAAACCACGCTGAGATGTCAACCCACTCGCACAATGACCCATGATATAAGTCATAGTTCTGTCAAAAGCGATTAGTATTTTACGCAAAACATGGTCCCAGTTACCAACATTTCACAAGAATGATGACTGGGTCGGTCCGGTCTGAGGCCAGCCGTCTGTTCTCACACCCCGCACACAATGCACCCCGATTCCCCAATAAGTCCCATTATAGAGAGGGAGAGAAACGGGGGGCAGTAATAACTAACTTGTTTGGCAAACGGTCACAGACGTTGTGCGATATCTGTTGCCCGGTGCCGTCAGTGCGTGTGCCCACGCATGTACTTCCCATGTCCTTCGCCCATTTACACGCAATTCACCGCCATGCACGTGTGAGGACATGGCCGCCCTTTATCTTTAATCTCTGGGTGGGCAGTTAGGATGCTCCCTGCACACAATTCTCACGCGTTCGCACAAAAGCGCGGCGGCGGTACATAAATTAATAGTCAACTTTCAAGAGTCCTCTCACATTTCAACGGCGGTGGCGGCGACGACGGATGCGAAAGTGCCGGTCGTTTCTTCGGTTGGGCGGGAGAGGGAGGAGCAGGAACGGGGACGGACAATGCCGTCGCGGTGCCCATTTGAGACCGAGAGCGGCCCGCCGATCTCTGCCCACAAGCGGACCCCATGCGTTAACCGTTAAAGCTTTGGTTGCCAGCAATACGTAACCCCGC
>WEDG01009664.1:0-54738 GCA_017591395.1 Schistocephalus solidus | reverse complement strand
TATAATGCATAGTTATAAAAGTAGTCAGATTGACTTTCTACAGAGATTTGGCAAGTAATAATCAAAAACCTGCCAGAGAAACTCATAATTTCAAGAAGTTACGGGTGCTTTATTAAATAAGACATTTGAGAATGTACGGAGAAACTGCAGAAGTCATGTAGTATTTCCTTCGACTAAACATCCAAAATAGAGCAGTTCAATATTCATGGGCCTATTCTACTACTAACCGCTGTGCGGATGCTGGCGGGGCTCGAGCGGAACGAGTGAGTTCCGTTAACGACCAGTGAGCGTTCATCAACGAATGATAGCTAACCTGTCGTGCACATCACGGCGTCAAAGGATCGGTGGTCCTTATATGAAGGCAATCGTTTCCGGATCTTATAGGATTACTTCTGCCGTTAAAATGAGGATTTTAGAGCTGCGTTTTTCACACCTGGGTCAAAGGATTCGTTCAAATCTACCAACCCCCTCCTTTTCCCTGGAATTCCCTTGATCTGCTGATCGGTTCCTCTTATAAAGGTGAAGTAGGTCTTTTGGCAAAATGTGAACAGTCTCCTGAGATTTAAATGTGTCAAAATCGGTGCCGTTAATGTAAAGAACAACGTCACGTCGTAAGGAACCATAATTTCATCCGAGGGAATCCTCCGAACTTATGGGACTACACAGAACTGGACGCCAGTTGGAGTTGGAAAGTTCAGAAAGAAAGTATGCCGGTGATTGAACAGCCATATATTTCCCTACTTATAAGAGTGAGAGTCGTGTAATTGAGATGCCTGATATTCGCCGCAGAGACTCAACTTAACTATGATGAAGTGGTACTCATGTAACGGGCTCCATCTAGCGCCCTCAGAGGCAGTTTTATAGCGACTAGTACCAGCAAACACAAGGGAGAGCGGGAGAGTCATTTCTAGCTTATTATTCGTTATCTCAAACGAGATGAGCATGTCCCGAAACCTGATCGGCAAGCGCCACTCCATCATATCTAATATTTCCGATCACACCTGACAAAACAACCTGCCCATGACGCAATTGGAGAGCGTTAGACTCAATGACCAAATGTTCCACGTTCGAATCCCAGGCACTCCACACCTGGGCATTTTATGCTTATCTGATGAGGATTAATAAGCTAGAAATGTCCATTGCGGTTCCCCTTGTCATTGTCAGTACTACCTTAACTAAACATATTCACCTAACGAACCGTCTTAAGGGCTCCTTGTGAGAAAGGGGCATCACGAACAGCCAGAAGATGTCTTGTGGATACACCAGTAGGTCTTTTGCATGTCTAGCAAAGCTGTCAGAAATTGGCTCAAGTGCATATGGAAGAAGTAAAGCTCTCAGAATTGGTATGTAACACTACGGGGTTCGGAATGTCGAAAATCAAGCGCAAAGTACGGATGGTTGGAAGTTGTTACCCACCTTGCAGTAAACAGATGGCTTAATATGTTGCGATTCTACAAATACTTCGCCCTCAGCTTTTTCCACTCTACGAATAGGGTCAGCAGTTTGGGCACGACAGCAGTCGCCTTCAAAATCCCATGCGCTGCAATGTATTGTGCTCAGACAAGAGAATCTGCCTCTACACGCATCAACGAATATCAGTCGGCAGTAAAGAGGTAAGACAAACAATCCCAAGTAGACATGTTTACCCTAGACACCGGACACACGTTTGCTTTGGGCAAAATTCGCATTGTCACTCTCTGCCCTGCCAGACAGGCAGCAAATTTCGTGAGGCCATGTACTCGAATGAAGCCTGAATCAACAGACATATCGATTTGGATGCGGCGTACAGGAATTACTAGGTCAAATGGAAGAGACGAGAGCCAATCATTGCAAAGTGACACACGGTGGCCGCTCACTGGCGCACACGCCACGCCAGTATTTACTTTAATCACACTTTAGAGATAATCGGTCTGCGTCCGACGATGACGACCTGGGGATCCGCGGTCGAAAAATTGCGCAACAAACCTCCTTTTTCCCTTGGGACGTTACTGACTTCACCTTCCTTTCTTGATATACCTATCCTCTAAATATTTTTTCCATGTGTCATTTACCGGTTACAAATCTAAGTAAGAATTACCATCTTGACATGGAAATAAGGGTCCTCGAGTATCACAGATGGCCTTGCGCTCAATTCTTGGAGTTTTTAGAGCTATTGCTAGGGTTAAATTTTAGGTCAAGTGTCAGGAGTGTTACAATCAGGGTTAGGATTAAATCTAAGACGCGGGCACATGTATCCCCTCTGAAATGTAACACAAAGTCAACTGTAGTCTAGGGGGATGGGCAATGTTCCATGTCCAATCGAATTACCCAACAAATCGAAATTTATTTTAACAGGACCGGGTATACTTTATAATTGTCGGTAATATGGTCAGCAGATTGTGTAAAGCAACAACAAGCAATAAATTCCAAAGCAGTATGCTGTAATATGTAACGCTGTACTTAAGGCAGATAAAGATGACACGTAAGATCCCTGTATTTAATGTAACAAGGCATATCTAAATGGAGAATACCCTGAATGTCTACCTTTAGACAATACATTTCGATAACTTAACAACCCTAGGCAGAAATATCCTCTAGTCCAGTAGGTTGACTTAGAGTTTTCCCGTCACACCGTTCGCGGACGGCTGCCTCGTGGTAAAGTAAAATGCATGACTCCGGATATCATACTGTTTTAGTGAAAAGGATTGTACTATTACGTAATTTTTATTTTAATCACATTAGCACAAGTCCAAGCATATTAGCCAAAATTGTTTGTTATATCTTAATCGGTTTAAATAACTCACTGGTCCAAAAAATCTTCATAAAGTTAACTTTGATAGTTGCTCTGCATTAGGTTGCTTAGAGTATAAAATGCTACGCGAAATTTGCAAATGGGTTTTGGATATGAGAGGGTCACTTGGGGGAGGGGCGTTAATTTTAATTTCGCGCACCACCATTCCAAGTTGCGCCAGAATGCTGACTGTAGAATGAGCTTTTTTCCGACTGACTTCAAAAGTCACGCTAGGTTCACAACTTACTGCTTAAAAAATAGGACTTTTGATTATTTATTTTCGATGGCCTTATAAATTCAAATATTTTTGTTCAAATATCTTTACATCAAATCAAATGTTCATACTCGAAGATAGGTTATTTTTTGGTTTTTATCTCAATCAGTTTAAATAACTTACTGGACCAATATACATTCATAAAGTTAATTTCGAGACTTTCATGTAGATGCTATTGAACCATAGACCTTCTGTCCCACGCCCATATCGTGTGAATTAAATTTCAGCAAATGACAGATACGGCCTTAATTACCACGTACAACCCATGTGCCATCTATGATGAGACGGAGGAGCTGGAGAACGTCGAAAAATCAGGTAATTTAAGACCAGTCTTTGCTTGGTTTCTACAGCCACTTTACCTTAGTTTCGGGTGTTTTCCGTGTTACTGTAGCACGTAATCACTTTCCTTTATAAAAAGATACTGAAGAGCGCCTGTACATTTCAGTAGTAACTAAATACTGCCATTTATGGTTTTACCAAAAAAATGGGAAAATGAGCAGGAAGTCGAATATGTTTTTATTCATGTTAAGCTGGTGTTCACTAGCTAGAAAAGTGTTGAATACAAAACTTTGTATTTCACTTTCCACACGTCAAAGCGTGATGTTGAGGCGTATATTTTAATGCTGAAATTGCAGAAACACTAATCGAAAACCCGACTGGGGCAATGATACATGGAAATTGGGGATTGAAGCACAATAACGGGATCCACCGAGCACATTGCAAGCAAGGCCAACTGTCTTATGGGAACCGTGGTAAGAGGAGTTTTATTGGTAGGGCAGAACGAGGAAGCAGAAAACCTGAAAAAATCAAACGAAGAAGGTAGGGGTAATTACCGATTATAAATAAACTAAGTGGAACCCACGGGTGTTAAGGGGAACGGAAGAGCTATCTCATGGATGAAGGGCCAGCGTATCGGCCTCGCGGAACATTGTAAGGGGAAGCAAACCTGAAGTGGCGTCAAACAGGGCTAAATAGGAACGCAGATGACTGAAGGACGAAAGTTAAACACGTGAAAATGAAGGCAGAGAATGTAATCCTGGTGGGTCTAGCCATTGTGCCTCTACCCTGATTGATCGAGTCAAAGTTTTCCGGTCCTCACTAATGAAACAAGCGTAATGACCTCCCTGCTCCATAGTCGGTGTTGAGATTTTGCCTAGGCAGAGTAGTTAGGCATCCAGGAAACCACGCAGATTACTGTGGCTCAATAACCCACACGAACAAGGAAATTCCTCTACACTTAGCTGCTTCGGCTTCCCATGATGGATTGAAGTGAAAATCCAGCAATTATGTCTCCATCTTCGTTACCGATGTAAGCGTTGTGGACGATACGTTCCATGGCCCTGGTGTAACCTGGGATATAAGTAAACACGCAGTTTCTACCGTCCAATCATCAATAACTTGCCTCCGGTTAGGTCGCAGAAGCTACTGTTGAAGTCTCCGACGGCGGGACGACGGCCGTCATTCACCTTTTTGTCTCATATTGGCTTTGGATGTGTCCCATGTGGAAACATCACACTGCTAATGATGTGCAATTTGTTCACCGCCTTTTAGTCCAAGGTTCTGTTATGTTCGTCTTTTGGTTGCCTGTTGAAAAAGCAGACAGATTGTACTTCTACCCGGGGTGCATGTTCCACTTTAGTTACCGAGGTCAACAACAACGAAATCAGTCCAACAGGAAGTGCATTGCAACAGAAACCAAATATTTCTTCGCAGGCAGACTCAACAGGATGTCAGGTAAAGTTGTGGCTGTCTTTTTTTCCCCAGAGAACTCAACTTTTTAGCGTCCGAGGTTGCAGCCGGTTTTTGAATTGTACTTTTTCCAAGAATACAAACGTTCAAACCTGCCATTATACGAACCGTCCGGTGGACCTTTTAATGAGCAATGACTGGTAATAATGAAGACACTGTCACAATATGCTATAATTTCACGCAAGCACATTTATGAGTTTCTGGGTCAACCGTTGGCCAATTTATTCAACGGGTGCTTAGTCCTTGATTCATACAGAAATTCCTCGGAATAAACACTAAAAGCAGGGTCGACCCTGGCAAAAGCGGTTTTGGATGCAGTCTGGTTGCCGGTTCCAGCTGTAAAACCGAACGACTTGCGGAAAAAAGCTTAGGCCGAGGCACGTATTTCCGTGTAATTCATTGAATTTTGCGTTATTTGTAATACTACGCGCAAAGTTTACAGCTGTAGCTGAGGACGTGGGGCAAAGGTGAAAATTTTGCCATTCCCTGCTCCTTTTACTGATCAAAGATTAATTTTATGTTGGTTGCATGCTGTAGATAAATTCAGACCGATAATTTTGCAAAGATGTTTGTGCCCATCAGACGAACAGTTAAAATTTTATGTAAAACAGGGCACAAAACTACGAACGTTCCCCCAAATCGGCTACAGTAATGTTTCCCCGCTGGTATAACATTATAAAAGGCGACACCCCACAGTCAGTAACCTCTGGTTGATAAGACACCGAAAACATTGTTAGCGCTCTTAAAGTGATTTGTTAAAACTGACCCCTGCGCAAGGCTTCACAAAACATGTACTGATATTTTTCCCGACCACCTAGCCTATAAATCGCGTTAGCTGATTATCCGTGCTTGCGCATATTTTCTGATTCTCCTAAGCATTGCCTGTTATGGGATGTTAGTAATAGAAGCAGTATCGAGTGCTTTGCAAAGTTTTATGTTGTCTTATTTTGATATTACAATTTCTTTCTTGTTAGTTTGACATGGTTCAATTGCAACGTATGCATAGGGACGCCGAGAAGATCAGGAAGGCGACACTGCAAAAGTCCAAGTAAGCAAAATCAAAATAAAGTTACTACTTACTTGTAGCATGGTCCAACAGTAGATAGCTGTGAAATGCTTTACTTCCAGTTATGTGAACTTTCTAGATGGGAAGTAACTCAAAACCACTCTTGGGATTAATTGGCAGTCAGATCCTGTTACTGGAGGCTATTCAAAAGCAATCCGATTGGGTCACTGTATTTATATTGTCTTTCCACCCCTAGCTAAGCCCTTCGGACCCAATGACCCGGATCCTATATCTACTCCTTAGGTAACACGTGTCACTTGTCTGTCATGGCCTTCTAAAAGAGCATAGATTTCCGATCACCATGCGGAAGGAGACATATAAGGGTTATGTCAGCTTGATGATCGATGCTTGATACGCGAAATATCCTTTTGTTTGCCAGTAATGTTCAGTTTCTTATGGCTACCCGAACATTGACCCGAAAGCGCTTGGCGTACGAGGATTAGGCACCGAGCGGATTTTTGACACTACCACCAATGCCTGGACAATGTCCGAGAACAAATGCACGCTTCCTATGTAGGCTGAAGAGGTAATACCGCAGTGACCGGCAAAGCACAATTTTCGGACCTGTAAACGCCACGTAACTACTGCCATCACTAGTTCATGTTCTTTTTTCTGGCCAATGAGCGCAAATGTTCATACAGTTGTGATGTGTTCCACATTTGACTGACCTTAGCTTCAAGACCACCTGTAGGCGCATGGGCTGACCGCCCAGATTTACTGCAACTTAGGTAACACACGAAAAGGCGGCTCAAAGCACGCCCGCGTGCGGATGACGCCAAACACCTATCTTCCAGACACCTAAAAACAGGCTACAGTCTTACAGCAGACTACTCGGCAACGCTTTTCCCTAAAGTGTGACAAAAATTCGGGTTGTGCGGAGAACAAATCTTGCAGTTTTCTGCCCTCCAGCTTCTCCTTCAACCGCAAGATTCGGTCCGAGTTCTGACGGCTAAGGTGCAACCGATTATCATACCGCGATGGCTCTTTATGACCCAGTGATCATTGGAGTTTCCATACTAACTAGATGAGGCATTTGAGTCTACGATCGGACGGTAACCAATTTACGAAACAAAAAGCTCAACTCTACAACTGTTTTGTTCTAATTATAACATGGTAGTATGTGCTGGTCTTTCTCACGTCAGATAAATTTCGCAAGTGATGTGGAGTCCGAGTTTAGGATAATGTTGTGCGGAAATTAGTTAATATCAGTCTGGCTGGCGTCTCAGGGCCAACTGCCGCTGTTCTCTGACTCAAAGAGGTAAGACTAAGCCTGAAACAACCACTTATAGGAGCTTTCTCTTTCCTTCAGTTTACCTCTAACGGATAATCAGCCAGAAAATTATATGGAAATTTGGGACTCTTAACGACTGAATGGACGAAGCAATGAAGGAAGGGAGAAGGAAACTATCGAAAAAACAAGGGGCCAGAAGTGACCATTTCGTGTTCATTAGTCGTCATCAGCCAGCCATACCCAATCCCAGGTTTACAACCTCTGGGGTTGAACCGGCCTTCTGATGGTTAACCGTCCACCACTCTAACCATTTAAGACAAAGCACTCCGAAACTGAACTAAATGAGATTGCGAAGAAGAAGAATAAGAAGAAGAAGAAGAAGAAGAAGAAGAAGAAGAAACAGAAGAGAACATGGAAGAAGGAATCACGTGACTACATCTTGGTTTACCGCTGTTTCTAGGGCAGGGAAATGTTTGCATCCGTGTATGGTTGTACCAGCAGATCACACTATACAAAGCTGACTGGTATTCGGCAGGGAATCCTCCGGGATAAAGGTATGAGGGAGAATTAGGCTCTCGGCTATCGTTCGTCAAGCCGGTATACTGACAGTCAGCATGAGAGAGCTCTTCTAATCCGCCACGTGTCCAGTTATCTATCTTGCCAGCAACAACCCCACCTCGGAAGCACTTTCAGCTCAACCAGAACGATGCAGTTTTCATCTCTCTCTGAAACCGGTTAAGTTTTGTTGAATGCTTGTTTCAGTTGTGGGAGAAGGTCCAATTATGACAGTGTCAGTGATTTTATATTGGTTTATTGGTTTATTAATGCTTTTTACTGACCTCACACAGCCATCCTTATTAATAGAGCATTTTTGAGCTGGGAAAGGAGTGCGACCTTCACTCTACTTAAGTCTCCCACACTCACCCAATTACTGGGCAAGTAACTGTCGTTTTGTCAGTGAAGTGGTTGTTAAGATTGTCTACCTACGACGGCTCACGCAGGAGCTGCGTTGAATCAGCATAAGAGAAGTAGGTATTATTCGGGCTGTGCACTCCTAGCAAATGGCAGAGCTGGCACGCCTAGACACAGGTTCAGGCCATGCACCCATCTGCGCCAAAGTGCTGACCGTCTCGAACAGTGAACTAGTACCTGGTGGAGTACAGAGTGAACGAGGTCGACTATGGGGACTCCTTCCACACAGCATTCAGCGTCTCCTCCTCCCTATAAACTCTCCGAAGCACTCCTGAGCTATCATAATGTGCTAACGGTCTTGGCCAGATACCTCGGACTCCTCGCAAGACGAAGTTGCAATGCCTCGTCCTTAATGTGGCCTCTAGGACACTCACATTCAGTTAGGCTCCGAGGCACAACTCAGTTGTTTGTGTGAAATCCTCGTCCACTATACGCGGACCAGGCGTATGTGGCAAGGGTGAACGGGTTCCTTAGATTTTGTCATGACGTGAGGTTCTTGGATGGTGAGGGAGGGGCTGTAAATTCTGCGCAAGTATAAAATCACTAAAAACTATTTCACGCGTAGGTCACTGTCCCTTCGCCTACCCTACCATAGGACAAATTGTGGACCTTGTCAGTTAAACGGTGTTCTTTTGCGCTGTTCCACGGAAGAACTGTCGCCCCAGACTTGTCTTTGTGATGGAGAAGCAGTGGTGTGTTGATTATCACCTTGGTGACTTTGGCAGTGTTCGTGCCTTCCTGGGCGTGATGACTCTCCGGGTGATACGACGGGTTTGCGGGCGACAACATCACTGCGTAAATTGGTGGCGTGAGTACCACAAACGGACTTGCAGTCAATGTCAGCACAGTTAATATGCTCATGGCACTTGATCCCAAAACTCCTGGTGGTAGGTCACCTTTTGGCTGAGTTACGGTCGCTTTATATGTTTTGACAAAATAACACCATTCAAAAACATTTTTTCCGCTAAAAAATAACAATTGCGGTAAGTAGAGTACAAATTTCCCTGTACAATTCTGTATTCTCAGGACTCCACCTCTCTATCTCTCTGATCTTGTTTGTAGTATCGTTCTCAGAAAAGTTCTGAATGGCAATGACTTCGTTCCAGTGATTGTATCCGAGCTGATGAATCAGGCAAGTTGAGTATCTTCGGCATTTGAGAAGAATCTCACCTAACAGCAACTTTTATTCAGCTTCCTCTAGATTACAACAATTTCTTATAGCCTGGTATCTCCAGTAATTGGGATGAATTAGCCAAAGCCAGATTTTCAAATAGTCTTCTATTTGATTACAAACCAAAACAATCGATAAGGATAGGTCGTGTAAGCTTGCAGCAACCTACGCATAATTTACTACTGGAAATGTTTTAGTAGTCTTATTTTAGTTTACTATCCCATAGCTACGGGAAGTCATCTGCTGTGTTTCAACTACTGCATTCATCTAACGACATGCATGTCGTTAAAACAAGTCGGTCTTCAAAGGATAACTTAACTGTGGATGGATTTTTTTATCCAAATTTACTAGTAATGAATAAACAGCAAAAATTATTAAAATGAGGTTAGGACTTTTAAAATGCCTACCTGCATCTAGTTTACGGCGGGAAAGGAACTTTCGTAATGGTTCCTTTCAAATATTTGTGTCCATATTGGGTTTCTGTTTTTAGCAAGGTAAAACCGTACATAAAATTACCTACGGTGGTCGTGCATATTCTCAGGTCATGGGGAAAAAAGCGCTTTTTCGGGCGAAAATGTGTGCTCTTATGTGACGAAAATAGAAGCATGATTTACAACACAACCTATTAACCTTGCCAACAAGGACAAGGGAGAATTGAATGTACATTTCTGGTTTATTAGCCACGATCAGCCAACCATACCCAACCCAATGTGGTACAAGAGTGACTTCCATAACCGGTCAGGGGAAGCGCCCATCAACCAACACTACCTATGTCTTGGCCGCCGATCCTGTAGATGTTGAAAGTCCTTGAAACATACTACTCTGCAAACAAATATTAATTCAACACAGTGGTTCGCAGTAAAAATTCAGAAAAGCATATACTGTAACTCACGAAACCTCCTCATTTCAGAGCAAACTATATTCGCAGGTTGCATAACAGACGCGCCTGGGACGAACGTTAGGACAACTTTGCTCGTAACATGAATTTTCAAACGAAATTAATGGTCGTGGTCGTACGGGGCGCCGCCCAACCAGCACTGCGAGTAGGGTGTATCCCTGCTGTCTGCCATTTCGGTCTAGCGAGAAGCTCCCCATCTGGCTGTTGAATTGGTCGCTGAGGGGGTTAGTCGTCGGGTACGGATCACCAGTGGGGTTGTCCATCCAGAAGATGGAAAGGCTCGGTACGGCAATTAGACAGTGTTTACATCCTGTAGAAATGATGGGTCGTTACATGAGCATTTGATCAAATGGTTGCAGCGATCTAGCTATCATAAACTTAAAGTGAACGGATTCAAAGCCTTAGAGTAGGCTGGTCGGCTAACCTGACTCAACTCTGATTAAGTTCATGGCTCCCGGCGGGAGGCCTCGTAGCTCAGGTGCTTAGAGCGTTATCTGTGCTCGAGCCTTGCCCTTGCTGCTGTGGTTCAGAATTCTATCGAGGCCGTTGATTTCTTACAATTAGATCAACTTAGTGGATCTGGTGAGTACTTAGCATCTTAGCCTCTTGTACCTAAATTGCAATGATCCAGCCATCAAAAGCATGATCTAAGTGGATATGGCGGTTGATCGAGTGAATATTTTACATTTGCATCTTTTCTACCTTTTGGGATACGCTCTTATAACCTCAATCTACGATGGCACCAGAGTAAAAACCAAATTCTTAAATAAACAGCGCAGTAGTTCTCATCACCTATTTAACTCAATCCGGCCTCATCACCTTCGTCTGGCACTGAGGCATGTAATGGTTATTCTAGAACTCTTGTTTTTTTCGGTACTCCCTGTTTATTGTTTTATTTTCTCTTTGAAAAGACAGCAAAAATTGTGCAGGAGAAAAGACACATATTGCCTAAAGGGTGGCTCCGTCATTGGTGAATTTAACAAAGTTAAGCAGGTAAACTGGGCAATGGTCAACACACAACTTTGCGTGAATGAAATAAAATCAGCCACCTTGCTTATCAAAAGCGCAGCTTTCATGGGCAACCCTCTCAGTCTGAAAGACACAGTCGAAAATTTAATTTAACGGATAATAAGTTTAAATTTACAACTCAAATTCTGTCAGTAGTCTTCGGGCTAACCTCTTTAAAGCTCCCCCTCTGTCCCATTCGTGTAGTTGAGATGTCACTGGGAGCAATGGGGTGATCTTCGCAGTCGCATGGAAATACCTCAAAACACCCATGACACTTTCAGACGTCCAGCTGATGGTCGTCTGAGCCACTTCTCTGGCTTTAATTCCTGCCTCTTCACCAGCAGTGACGGGCGTCCAAAGAAGCATGCCAGTCGTCAGCTCTCCTCGAAGTCCCACAAGAGTTTCTCCCAATACGGTGGAACCTTGAGTTCACCAGCTGCACACAGGAAGACTGATAGCAGTTTCATCTGGCAGGAGAATACATACGGACGTCAGTGGTTGGAAGAAGTGTACCGCTGCGAGTGTGAAATCAAAGTGCTGGTCACAGAACTGTTGGCCACCGGAGAGAGCCTCTCGTCCATCTCGGAAGCGCTGTAGGAAACATATGATTTAATTGCACGCACTAACCGGCGATAGTTTGTATAAAATTGAACACGCATCATAGTCCTACTGATTTCCTGAAAGAGGAAACTTTCCCGTGTTCTAGCTGCAGCCCTAACACCAACCCTTAACCGAAACCGAACCTTAAATCTAACCCTAATCTCAAAATTTACCCTAATCACTGTGGAACTTGGCGCAGGGCCCCCAAAATAGGACTATTTCCATGGCCTGCCGATTAAGCTCTCGTTGGGTTACTCATAGGGAGAACAGAGTTGGTAGTATGCGTGCTTTTCCGAACGTTTCAAGTGAACCCGCTGTATGAATTCCTTCACCAAAACCTTTCTGTTTAGAACTGCTAGTCACGCCACAAACTTGTGTTTGAATACGTTTCCGTTAAGTAGTCAAAAGATTGCTGCAGTACAGAATGAGTGCAGTAGGTTTGCCATTCAAGTAACGGACAGGACATTACAGACAAAGACCAGAGAGATTGGAGAGGTCATTTCTGGCTCATTTGCCATCATCAGCCAACCATACCCAATCACAGGTGGTGCATCACCCGAGGCTCAAACCCGCGACCGGTTGAGTAGAAGGCAAACGCCCCGAATGTTAAGCCACTGGCTCGTTGTTGCCAAGGCATGATGAAACGAGTATGTTATGAAAGGTTGACTATTTCCCCACTAAGCTCGGCGGCAGAGCGCGCGACGTGAATTTGATGGGCCAGCAGCTTATTTATGTTTGGAGTCCGTTTTTTGTTTGTTCGAGTTTCCTTCTTCCCGTAGACTGCCGCATGATACGTTCTTTTTGCTGAAATAAGAGGCTACGACAAGTGTATCTGTTTTAAGAGGGTCGGCCTACCCGGAAAGCGTTTAAGTTCCCAGAAATGCGATTCACAATAATTATGTGAATTGACTGAGACAACAGGTGCTCAGACATTTCAGACTGATTTCTAAATGCCTATTTAAAACTTTGTATATAAATCCCAGAGACACGCCGAAAAAAAACCGTTCTTTATTTGCTCCCCTTTTAAAAAGAATTGGCGAAGTATTTATTCGTACTTCCTTTTAATAAAAGTGTAATAACCTTCACATAAGTGAATATCTGGACGGATTTCTCGTTTATTTACTCCGAATCGTTTTGAAACACGCTGTATGTTAGAGCTTGTCTGGCAAGCTTTATTAAACTACCGAGGTTTTTGAGAGCTTGGTCGGTTCGTGAAACCGGCCATCAAACCGAGGGACGCCCCCTCCCCCTTATCAAGCCTATGACTGATAACGCACGCAAATGACAACTTTGTCAAACATTCGCTAGATGCCGAGGCAGCGTAAAAAATCAATCATCCCAGGGTCGGGTAGTTCAGCACACAAGTTGCATCTCTTTTCAATTTTTTGCATTAAACGCTTTGACGGTGGTCAGCGGAGCAAGCTCTCTGAAACGTCAGCAGTTCTGTAGTGCTGTCTCAGCGAACCCTTCCTCGTTCTGAAGGAAACAGTTTTGTCTGACGTGGTAGATCATAAATGTTAAAGACACGAAAATTTATAAACTCGGTGGAACAAAAGTGCAGCCGTACTTTCGCCGAACCTGCAATAAGAGAGTATTCGTCATTTAATGCCTTAATCTCAGCTGATAGTCTGCAGGCGGTGCTCCCGACAGTCGATAACTAATATTTGTGTTAACTTGTATATCATACCTGCTGGACTAATGTAGACTGCCAACGAATAACGAAGGATCTTTTATTAAAGTAAGTTTGCTAAAAGCGAAATCGCGAAGTTCAGTTGGAGGTTCGGACAAATGGATCACAAGAAATTGTTTTATACCCGAAAACTAATATAATCGGTTGTTCAGCAAATATATTCCCCATCAGGCTCTGGGTAATATAAAATCGAGGTCTTCACAGGACAAAATTCCCACATTATTTACCTTGACAGAAGATTGGAAAATAACCTTCTTTTATTAAAGGTGGTGAAACCAGTAGCCGAAAGTGCTATTCACTCCTACCCTACCTCAAATACCGCAAAACCTGGGGTTAGGTATGGCTGGCTGATGACGGCTTATCATCCAGAAATGGCCATTCCAGGCTCCTACGTAAATGTTCATCTGCCTGTAATACTAACCGCACTGTGGCTGCTGGTGGGCCTGAGAGTGACCCCGGCGCAGAATGGGGCGAGTGAGTCCCTTAACCTATTGCTGAACGCCCATCTATCATCGTAACACCCATCGTAACCCTAATTTCCCTGAAATCGAGCGCAGAGCCACCTGTGTGATGGAGTGTTTATATTCGCTTGTTGGTACTCCCACTCCGTGGGATCAGAGCCAAGTGTGGTGGTACGCCCAGGGGCGGCTCCGGCCGCGCCAATGACCTGCGCCCTCTCTCATCTCTGGTCTTCTTGACTCTGTCATAACACCGCGCTCAGGTGGGGGAGGAGGAGGAGAGAGTGCGATGGATGCAGCGCAAGTCTACTATCACTTTAAACTAAATCACGCGCAAGTCACCGTCCCTGCACCACCCTTCCGTGGAGCATACGATGGACCTCGTCGTAACCGACGATCGAACTATTCGCTTTTCTTGCTGGGAGGGCCCCATAAACAATCTCTGTGCAATTTTTTGCGTCTACAAAATAAATTACTTTCTTATGACTGCGCAAGAACCAATAATTGTCCGATTTTATTGTGAAAGATCCTGTTGTAGTTGTCATATATCCAGGGAGCCAGCTCCGCAAAGCACTCGGTAGGTTTACAGTAACTCATCTTCTAAGCTGTCCACTGCGAACTTGAAAAATAACAAACATTTAGAGCTATTTTTGACTGAAATGTAGACAGTTCAAATAGAATGGTTCAGGTCTTCCGGGGCACTCTTCAGCTGTGCTTTCTTTTTTCCCTTAAGGCAAGGTAAAGTGGTCACAAAGTTTCGTCGTGGAAGCATTGAGGCAACTATAGAAGATCTTCAGACCAGGACCACGGCCTCTCGGTTCTTTCAGACACACCGTCACCGCAAATTGCTACAACGATGGTCAGATATAACTCAGCACTCTCCGTCAACCAACCCACAGTACTTCAACATCAGTCGCCCGGATTTGCACCTCCTTTTGACAAGCAGATCATCCGTCAGTAGTCCTCGTGGCAAACATCCTTACGAAAAGGAGGTCTCCGTGGAGGAGACTGCTTCCTTCAATAAGGACTGGAGATCAACTCTACCGAGTAGACAGGAGGAAGCAAATGCTCGACCCCCATTTTCGATGTATGACATTTTTCGTATTATTCTTTTCAAGTTCGACATTGTAATGAAATATTGGGAGGGTATTTTGCACCTGCTGCCATTTTCGGGATGGATTGCTTAGATGACGCTTTAAACAGGACGTGGGGTTAGGAACGCACAGCCCAATTAACAAAGTTGGCCCTGCACATAATTCGGGAAAAAGTAAATATTCCCGTATCCTACCCCTAATACTGCAGTTAACCCTAATCTTAAACTTGACCCTTACTCTAACCTTAAAAGTAACTCTAATGTATCTGCAATTTGGTGCAAAGTGGGCGGTTTCCATGGTCATGTCCTGTTTAGAGCCTTCCTCTGCATAAACAAGACAGAAAAATAAACTTCTAGGATTATCAACCCCGATTTTCCCTAAAGACTGAGGTCCTATCCATATTGAAATAAAATAAGTTAATGAATATTATCGGCATCACTCCGGTTATTTGAGTAAATGGCATTCAAGAAAAAAAGTACTTAGGAAGTACATATTCTTCGATCGATTTTCCATGCGTGCATACATTTTTCCATGCTTCCTGAAAATAATATGATTTGTAAAGGATCCGTTTGTTCTGCTTAGCTTATTCAAAAGAACCTTTGCACCACAGTGTGCACTTGCTGGCAGGGTGTTTTTCAGTTTTAAAACCATTACTAATTCCTACATATTTTGAAAGCAAACTTGTTTCCGGTGTCTGCAAACTGTCGGATATCGATCTCAACTCAAGTAAATATACATGTTCGCAACAGAAGGGCTCATATATACGCAGAACAACAACTGATTATGGGAAAGGAGGCTGTATGGCCATTTCGGGTTTATTAGTTTTCGTCAGCCAGTCATACCCCAAACACAGGGTTTGGTAAGCCGAAATTCAAGCCCATGATCTCTGTGCATTAAACGCTAAACACAGAGCTCTACCACTGAGCCCTGGGACCACAGCCCAGCCGGCGGAAATCGGAAATGCTGACTAGCATGGGAGATTCATTCATCGATCTCGTTACAGTGTGGAATATGCTCCTATAGTGATACAAAACACATTATTTAAAGGTGTTATAAAGCGCCCTTGTAAAGTGTCACAAAACCTTTGATAACATTTGTACGAGGACCAACACCTCGCGGCTAATTTGTTTCTTCTTAAATAGCCTGGAGATATTGAGCATATTCGTTGGATGCTAGGCCCGATGCGTCTTACGGCTTACTCTCTAACCCTCGCAAGAGATTGCATAGCGACAAGCTATGATGCAGATGGAAGATAAAAGATGGGTTATGGCTATCCGAAGACGGTTAATAAACCAGAAAAGGTTATCCCAGTTTCTCTTGCTTCTGTCGGCACGCCTTTTAAATCCACTGGCTACTCTTCCGCTGCCTGCGGAATTCCAGGTTGAGCTCTAAGCTTCGGTGCGACGAGTGTGTTCCGTATTATGACATTTACCGTGAAAGCAGCATATCCAAATCGCGAATATTATGCCAGACGTCAAACATGCCAAAAACACTAACGTTGCCAAATTATTGAACACTAAAGCAGAACCATATCTCGAGTGTAACATCCAAAGAAGTCTTGGTCGTCTATATAATTCACGTAAAGAGTAATTTTGTACGTCTTTGAACTATGAATGAAATTTTTCTGGCCCTGAATTTTAATTTAAAAAATGTGCAACCCACTGGGTCACAAAATGCGTTTAGCCAAAAGCTAGCATATCCTCATGAAATAAGTGGGTCTTGTTGTTTCACCTAGGTACTTCTTTGTATTTAAAATAAAATAAAATTTGAATAACTTTGCTCGATCTTTCATGATATTCATTGTCTATTGCATTTTTTTGATTAAATCTGTAAGGGATTAGGGCGCAATCTCGTTTTCCTGCTTTCCTCGAAAAAGGTTAGGAATGCGCTGAGGTGATCAGTACTGTACCAGGGGTTGACTGAGCTGGACAAAACGCAACTTGTTTCCCGATTTTTTGTTCCCTTTTAATTGCTCCGAAGCCTCGACGAATGTGACGCATTAAATGCAGTTCATCCATACCCTGTGTGCCAGTTTAAAAAATAGTCACACATTTTTTTCAATTGCAAAGCTAAGAATAAGAGAAATACTTGGTTCAATGCCAAAGTTCTCTATAAAAATTAAAATTTATTATACTCTAAACTTTTTATTACTCCTCTTTTCTCAGTGGCGTTATTTTTCTGGAACTCTGCTGCCTGGCATACCTTTTGGAGTCGATGTCAACAATGGAAGGCAGTCCATCGTCTCAATCGCGTTCTTTCTTTTCTCATTGTTTAAAACCGTAAGCTTTTGTTTCGAGTTTCATGCAACAGCTTTATCCTTGCAGATAAATTACATCAGTTTGATCGATTTCTCTACCTGCAAAGCAAAGGAGGAATTAAGGTGCTTTGCTTGTAATTTTGCTATGAAAAGGCTCTCAAAGTTAAATGGGAAAATCAGACTTCTAAATGCATTTTTCCGTATGGTACGCCCTCTGTGTGAAAAGCTTGGGATTTTTGTTGTCAATTAGCAAAGCCAGGGTGATGGTTTAGACAGCAAGAACATTTTTGCTATTTTAAAAATAAGTTTCTTGTTCGGATAGATGAACGCGCAAGGAATATAGCAGTGCTCGTGGGAGGTAGGTCTCCCAAAATACAAAAATACAAAATACATAGAGAAAAACTAATTGGTCTTCCGCACCTCATCAGCTTTAGTTTGCAGTTTTATGCTAAGCATAGCATAAAATGTATGAGTTATGTAAGGGCAATTTCTGATTCTCTACTCCGGGCTTAAAATACCTACATATACAGTACAGAACCCATCTCATGCATAATGCCGAAATTTACGAAAGATTGATAAGCATTCAAAAACCGGAACCAACGAATGTACGAAAGCTTCCAAAGATAATGTACACCCTTGAGCAAATTTTAAACATAAAGGAAATTTGAAAAAATAATGGTTCTTTGTTTATAAATAGTAACTTTTGTTAAAAATTGGCCAATTCTGAAAACATTAAAAACCGCTGTAAATGCGACGAATAAATTTGAATAGGATTGTCAGGTGGCAGCTTAAGCATACCATTTTGTCTATCCCATCGACAAATTTCTTTAAAGGTAATTCTGGTATTGAATTACAGTTAGTTTCAGATCGTCCTTTAAATACCAGTTAATATTTCAAGATTTTTACTGTTTTTTAATAGATTGTTAATGAATTTAGATTTTGTTCTATATGTTTATCACAACCTTCAAAAATAAGATATTTTTTAAAATTACTTACCGAAATAGTGAGCTCGTGGATATTTTTTCTAATAGAGATGGCCGTTTGCGTCATATTTTTAGATTCACCCAAACATGAAAACTCGTTGAATTAGCGTTAAGATTTCCGGTTCCATTAGGGATTTATTTGACACCTTTCTGGCTTATATTAGTACATTTTTATAGCACATCACGCATTAAACTACATTTTTATGTGACAGTAAAAATGCATAGGAAAATTCTTGACTATCCAGCAACCCAAATTCTACCTGTTTCCCTTTAAATATATAAAATTGAAAATGCAGCGTATTTAGCAAAAACCTTTCTGTGTATCAAGTCCTCTCAACAAACCAAAGGCACGCTAAACTACTCATCCCATCGTCGAGGGCAGAGAGAGGAGATCAGTTGCGAAGCATAAGTAGAAACTATTTTTGCTGCGCCAGTCCAAAAGGAGACCGGGTGCGTCTGAAAGGACTATAAAACTCATCTTCGCGTACTTCAAACGACTTTGTCCTTAATCCAGGGACCGGTACATGGTTTTACGACAAGGCCGAGTAAGAGGCGTGCCCTCAGCGACCATTCGGTCGACGGTGTGTTCAGTTGCTTGAGGTGGCTTAATCGGATAGAAATGGCGGTGGATCTCCGAGTTGACAATGTGGCAACATCGCTAGAGGTTTGAGGTCAGAAAGAATGAGTCTTGTGAGCTCCTCAGTTCGCTTAGGCATCTTTAATTTGGCTGGCTTTGAAAGTGTCTGCGACAGTTCTGACCAAAGTACGTCAAGCCTGTGCGCGGTTAAACATGCCGAGAGTGAGTGCATACCTTGTTTTACCCTATTTTTACTGCAACTGCTTTAAAGACTGACTCACTCTCCGTGGCGAACGTCGTCAGACAGCGTGTGGTACGCGTAGACGGACTGTTTACATTTGTCAGTTACAGCATTCGAGCCCTCATCTGGTCGTTTTAACATTTTCTTGACCTCGCTGGGGTAGGAAGGAGGAGGTGTTGTAGGTGCCACGAAAGTTTGCCTCATCATAAAGTGATTTTCATGCATGTCACCAGTGCTGCACCCATACACGGTGGAAATCATCGCTCCTGACATTCGAAATTTCGTGCTATTCTATAGTTCTCTCGCTCTCCTCCTGAATCGACCGGGCTTCCGAAGTTCACCATTATTTTACAGAGTTCATGACGGTTGACTGGCTTCTGTCAGCTCCAGAAAGGTGGTATAAAGGCTTGATATCTTTCCCTTTGTTGGCCCTCCACAAAGATCCCTTCCACAGTTTAATTGTGTTTCCAGAAGGAGGCCCGCGCTGGAGGGGTGTTTTTGAGTGACAAAGTAGCACACGGATAGATGTCTCGTCAGCAGTGCTGACTCGGCGGTGTTCAGAAATTTTTTTTTATTGATTTCCATTGTGTTTGTACAAATGAACGCTGGCTCCACACTCGACATCTTGTAGTAGCTGTGCTACTATACTGTGTGCCACATGGTGGATGACGTCAAATCCAGCAGTCGAACTGCCAGTTGTCGGGGTGGCTGGCCTACCCTGACCCCCCTCTTCCTTAAGGCGGCGGAAGAGGAAGAGCCGGTGGGTCACCTCTCGCAAAAGCAATTCGGTATGGTTGGCTACGTGGGTCTGCGTCCAAAACTCGAAGACAGGGCTGAGGATCAGACAGTCTGAGGAGCCCTCCGGTTTATATACGTGTGGGCGTGAGGTCCAGTCACCCGTATTCACATGCTCCTATGCAGGGCAAAGGTCATACTCCCGCAAGAGCGTTTGAATGTATTAAGAGTTGTAAAGTTAGTCCTCTTAAGTCTGTCTTGACACCGGGCTCAGATGGGGGAGTGGAAGAGAGAGTGGGGTAGCTGCACTACTCACTCCTCTCACTATAATCTTACACAAGTCACCGTCCCTGAACCACCCTGATGTAGAACATACCGTGGACGTAGTCGAAATCGACGGTCGAACTGTCGTCAAGTGAGCAACTACGACTGGTTTGACGTGCTAACGAGTCGCTGAGGTACTCGCCTGGGATGGCAGCTTGGCAGTCGACGTTTGAGTGAATAGTTTAGCGTAGATTTAATCTTGTTTTCAGAAGATTTGATATCTAGAGAACCATTTTTTAAAGAACACTAAATGCTCTATCTTATATGTTGAAGGGAAACAGGCAGGATATTGGCGAAATGGAAAGGTTGCCCGATGTCCAGGAAATTTCGTTCGCTGTTTAATACCACAGAACAAAACCTACTTTTATGTCTTGTGCTCTAAAAGAGCACTTATATATACAAGAAAAGTTTCAAATAAATCCCTTTTGTAACCGAAAAAATATGATCTTAATTCCATAACAATCAGATGAAGGCCAGTGAAAGATATTATCTTGTTTTCCAGAAGTAAGGCAATAATTCGGCTTTCAAGGACGATCTGACTTTAATTGTAATCTAATATCAAAATATCAATCAAGAAATTTGGCGAAAGGAACGTTCTCTTAATATACACATAATGCTGAGTTTGAGGTTTCAATTGAATGTTCTATTTAAATCGCTTAGGCACAATTACAGCGATTTTGCACGTTTTCAGGATATACCACCTTTTTAAAAACTTTGGTATTTCTTAACGAAGTAATAGTAATTTCACTATTTCCTGTAAATTATAAATTCGCCTAGAGTTGTCCATTATTAGTTCAAAACTTGCGTAGATACGAAGAGCCCGGTTTGCGACTGATTGTCAATCGTTAGAAAATTTCGGCATTTTGAATGAGATAGGTCTCACACTGTATGTAGATAAGTCACTGATTTGCCGGGTTGGTCAGTAGGTTTAACTGACCGGCATATGGGGCACGTCTACAAACTTATCGAAGGCCAAGAAAAGCTGCAGACAGATGTTTAAGCCTACTCCAACCCGACAGCAAAGCTGGTTACTTGCCATTTAAAACTTTTTTTCCGATTATTGAAACTGATTGCACTTTTCTAGGAAGCTGTCCCATCAGTCACATATCCCTTTGTCTGCATCGATAAAATGCCTTTTCTGTTTCCGTTCCAAATATGATACATTCTCCCAGGTACAATACAACACGCATGCCGGACGAAGAAGCCACTGACATGACTGCTCTCAACCAGTCTCCAGTAAGATCTTTATCCTACCTGCGGCAATAGGAATAAATTGTTCTTTTTGGTTAAAAGTAACACAAGCGCACCCTGAAAGTTTTAATCTATGTACAGCCTGTAGTTACTACTGGCTTTCACATTACGAAGTGCCTAAAAAAGCCCTCTACAGGGAGGTAAAATTGCTGGTTCAACGAGTTTAAGTGGATATAAGAATGAAGGCTGTAATTGGGTAAACCGAAAGTGATTGTTTCGTATGGTAGACAAAGTAAACAATACTATTTTATCCCTGCTGTCTTTCTTTGCTTTCCAAGGTCTCTGCCATTTTTCGTTGTTAATAGCTGTCGCATCGAACGATGCAAGTACTTAGGGAGAAAAAAATAAGTCGGAGACAAATTTTTGAAGTTAAAAAAACTTGATTTTTATGTAAAAATTATTAAACAAATCCATACCTCACTTTTGGCGGCAAAAATTTGGCAACTATTCTTCGAAATAAAGTTCACCCTTCACAACCCTTTTCTGCCACCAACCTGCAAGCATTCGGATCTGGTTAAAGTAGAATTTCTTTGACTTTGATTAGAAGAATTCTTTACATACCTCTTCAACTTCCTCAAATGACTGAAATTGACGACCTCGCAAGAAGTGCTGCACTAATTGAAAGAGGTCATAGTCTGGTGGTGCGGCATCAGGGCTGTAGCCCAGATGTAGAAGAACTTCGACTCCATCTAATTCCTCAAACGTGTTCTGCGTCATTTTGGCTGTGTGGGGTTTTGCAGTGTTCTGGTGGAATAGAGTCCGTTTTCAACTAGGCACTATCCGGTACTGCTCTCTAAGCTTATCCAAGAATCGACCCAGTTGTTGGCAGTGGAGACCGAAGTTGACAGCACGATCATTCGGGACAAATTCAGAGTGAAGCACACCTTCAAAATTCCACCAAACACAGATCCTCACTTTCTTGCCAAACCAATCTTGATCTGGGACTGATGGAGGAGGATGAGCCTGACCTGTTTGAACCCATTTCTTATCAGACGTCACAATCCGCTTCCAGAATCGATCGTTCAGAGGGTTTTGCAACAACTGGTGGCAAATGTCAACGCGCCGATTGGTTTGTTTTTGGGTCAGCGCATGTAGGCCTTGGTGGGGTCTGTCATGGACAAAGTCGAGTTGATGCAAGTGTTTCAAAACCATTTTGTGATCGGCTCCAAGTAATGCTTCCAAGTTATGCTTGCTCAATGACATTTCATGTTCAAGAGTGAAAAGCAAGTCCTCATTGTCCAGGTGTGCTGGTCCATCGGAACGTGGCTGGTCTTGTCAAATTTGTCACCAGAGTTAAAACGCTTGTACCAACGAGAAATGTCTGTTTGATGGATGGCCCCTTTGTGTTAGGCATCCCAGATTTCTTTCGGATACTGCCTAGCCAAAATTCTTCGTTTCCAGCAATAACGAATCAGGATTGAAAGCTCATTTGTCTTCGCGGCCGTCTGAAATAAAAGAATAAATTTGAGATTGGTTCAGTATTTTGCACTATTTAGTACAGTTAGGCACTATGTTTGGGCAGGTTCACCAATTCGATTGTACAAAGTAGCTTTTTTGTTCTATTGTGCCGTGTAAATTCATTCAAAACCCTCAAAGCCAGTCGCATAGCGACAAGCGCTACTTGAAACAATAATATTGAAAAGTGCGAGAGCAATTGGTATGGCCATATCTGATTCGTTTGTTGCCAAAATCCACATCGCATACTCGGTATGATTCGACAGCGAAGAGCCTGTAAATTGTCACTAAAAAACTCCCCAACTTGTGAGTACAAAATTCGTTATTTGTTTCATTATGAAACTCACTTTAATTAACACTTCCTTCATTGCTCGTTGAGATTCTTGGCTTTTATTGGTCAACATTTCTCAGTCAGCCAAAATATTTGAACTACTAGCCCCACGCAACCCTGCGCTTTTGGTGCTTTGCCACGACAGCACCAATACAGTCACTTTAAAAAAATAATAACGAAGGGGCCTATATGGAAATAGAAAGAGAACTCATCGAAATTAACTAATAAAAATTGCTTCAACGGGGGGGGAGTTGGCACAGCGACACCGGCACCCTTGTAGTTAACTCTTTTGTCGCTAACTTATGCTCTCCGGAATAATCTAGGTCCAGCCTTGTTTTGCCTTAAAGAATCTCCTTTGCTCAAAAATTATAAAACCAATTCAATCAGCTTTTACTGCTTGATATTTCAGACTCCGGATCCGTGTGATGGTAATTCGGTAGTGCAGAAGGAACGGCAGGGTAAGTTTCCACCACAACTGTTGAACCTCATATAGGGAAAAAGCCATTTTCAGGCGTACTCACCCCTGCCAGGACCTGAATACAATAAGTTGGCCACCATTCCAACCGCTGGGCACACTGCCCTCCGCCAAATTGCTACACATTTGCCAGATCTTATGTTGAGTCTAAATCACACACAGCCAGGGCGTGTAGTTACTTCCAGATAATGTGGGGAAAAGGTCTAATCTGGATCGAAAGTTGGGTACTTTGGCATTTATTGAGCGCAGTAGCTTTGGCTTCTGGCCGAGAGCTTGTTTAACCTATCCAACGTGAAGCCTTTTTTGAAGTTCCGAGGAAATTACTGCGTCAACTTGGAGCAGCTACTTCAGAACAGATCTTGCAGGCTCGGTCCGACAGCTGATATTGGATAGTGGAGCTGAAATGCATCAGCTATTGCGATAGTTGATATAATAATCGATCCATGAGTAATTTTTGGCTTGCAGGAATCACAAAAAACTTCCGTGCGTTAGCCTGCCTACAGCCGCGATTTAATCCGGAAGGTCTCGGTATATTAGGTAAAACTGTAAGTGCAAGTTTGAATAACCCATATTCAGGGGGCTTTATGTGATTTCCCTCGAGTCAGTTGTTCCAGTCATACTTTCACTACAAATTTATATCCCTTTTTAAGAACTGTAATTATATGTGCGGTTACAGGTTCTGCTGTGACTCCTTCTCGTCGCTCAATTGCTGTGATACCGGCTGCGTCCGTCCTACACCTACCCATTACGCTCAAGGACTTCAAAGATAGACTGCGAGGACAAAAAATGTACATGGCTTTCTTGCTTGTCCGAAACCCTGAGCACTGTGGCAATTCCAATGCTGTCTGAAACCATTCACCTATTTAGCAACCTAGAAACTTTAACAGAAGCCTTCGGAATAACTGTGGCCTAGAATATCAAGCATATTCACCTCGGTAACAAGTTTAACTACAGTAGATGTCCTAACTCAGAAAATGCTAGCAGAAATGTGTTTTCAATCGGAAAGATTACTTAAGGAGAGTTATAATATAAAAGCATTTCCTAGCATATTCCCAGGACATTTCTGAGCTGTCAAACAAACTTATCTTCAGCCGCTTCCAAATTGTCCCTTTGTAAAAATTACTACTTAATTAGTATGCAATTTTCATAGATTTTCACTAGCATTTTACATTCAAACTCTTTCATATAAAATGCACATAGAAATATTCCTCCTTGCACTCGTTTGCTAAAAAAATACTTAGATTGTCTGTCCTTATTGAATACTTATTTAAGAATTTCAGTTACGCTGTCATGAAATCGCACATCTATTCTGCGCATGTGTTTGGGTTCCGTTCCGTTACAGCAAATGAATATCTGTTTAAAAATTACAGTTCCGATACATGGGACAAACACTTTTCGATTTTTACAAGCCCAGGCTATCCCCTACAGTATTCAGAGACGGCAACAATGTGGCTAACGATACAAATATATCTGGGTCGTTCAAGTACCAACGCACCACCTCGAGAGTGCCAAACGCTGACCTTTGGTGCTAGAATCTGTGAAAACCACATCCAATAAACAATCCAAAGTTCAAATATAATTCCGTCCAGTATCTCCACAATACGGAAAGCAATCGTTTGGAGCACTGTCTGATCAGTAACTGGGCTTTGTTTTATGTGGGTATCATCTATATAAGGTGTGCTTTCTGCTAGCATAAAACCCAATTCGAGAACTCATTTGGGTTCTTTTAGGAAGGACACGCCAGAACGAGCTCAAAAGCCCCCCGACTAATCACGGACATGGAGTTAGAGGGTTGCACATGTTACCATGTGAACTGAGAATAATTAAAAATCATAGTAGGGTAAAAATTGCTAACCGTCCTACGTGGAGCGCATGAAATCTCAGAGAGAGTGTTGAGCAATATTACCCGTCCAGGACCTTCTTAAATTCATATTTCATAGTATTTCAGCGGACACTCAAAGGTATGATCTCAAATCAAGCCGCTGGTGTGTTATCTCATGCCTTTCAGCCCAAAATGAACCGTATCTTCAGGGATGATCTGCAGAACACATAGTCAGTACCCTGAGTTTGCTAGGGTTTTACTCGGTAGGATGATACAGGCCTCCTATGTGCGTTATTCAATGGACGAACGGAGCTCTATAGTGGGAATATATCGTTACATCAATTGGCTTTTAACAAGGCCAGTTTTCTTGACTTCATATCAAGTCCTCCAGCGCTACTTAATGACCATTGTGGTCAGCATTGTTTCCACATATTTCCAGCATCCGCCTGAAGGAAGGCTTAAGGTCAGCAGTGGGGTTCAGAATACACCTAGTTTTGATCGCAATCAGTGCTGCTTAATTTCATCTGTATGAAAGCGATGGTTTTTCCCGGCTTCCACATCTATGACTTCATGTCCCCCCGTCGCACTCTCGACAAAGCACACGAATAGGAAAGGCCCACACGTAATACAGGTGGCGTTGCGCCAAATTTCCGGTAGGGTTAATATTCTCGTATTCTAACCCTAAACCTAACCATAACCCAAACGGGTGTTTCCCAGTCTTATTTTCTGCTGGGAGGCAGTCTAAGTGATCGGTACCCAACTGTGTCTTCAGCAGTGAGCGCCCAGATTTCTAAGACGTTGTCGGTGTTAAAACAATTTCCTTCTTCAATCGAATAGGGCACTGGCTTTTGCGTGTCTAGTTGAACCCACTGTCAGGTGTCGAAAATTGCCTTCTTCGCTCGCGGACACATTGCCTACGTTTGTCTTGAAGTGATTGGTGGACTCTTTATGACAAGGTTTACAGAAATTTATTCACCATTGCCAGTAGCTGTCCGTATATATTTAAGGTACTCTATCTATTTCAAGAATTCCAGCCCGTATTCGAAAGGAACTCAAAAAGCTCAACCGAATTACCATAAATGAATTCTGCGTAAGTTCTTGAAAGACTAAAATTTCCGATTTTTTTAAACAAAAGGTCACTTAAAATTAAAAGGTTTTAATTTTCACTGTCTATGCCTATGAATTTCACTCCTGGGGGTCTATGATTTGCCCTTATCACGGTTTCTCGAGTCTTGGTTCCTGTCCATGAGTCGCACCTGGTTCACCTATCTGGAGATTTACCGGGGCATCACAAGGAAAAGGTTAGGTCAAATTGAGGCAGTTAGCACAGTATCACAAAAGCCTGCCTTGGCTCAACAGCCAAGCTGTCTATTTCCTTTCCATTTCCTACAGGCAAAGGCTTCCGAGAGAAAAAGACTTCAGGTCACCAAAAGGTTCGCTGAAACTACCAGCTGTTAAACCGGAGGTCGGCTGAAAGAACAATGAATGGTAGAGAAAATGAAATACCAGTGACAGCGGTCATGAAAGTGAACGTGGGAGAGGAAGGTGAGGAATGCCGCATGAAGCGATGAAAATGTCGCAAACAGTTAAAGCCTTAGGGATAGCCTGGTCTTCAGGTTCGGTCCAGAAAAGGAAGAGAAATTGTTGGACGCCAGTTTAGAGGATGTTCTATTCTGTGCAGAAAGATTGGAGAACAGGTTGGGAGAAGTTGGCAGCTGGGTGAAAGCCAACGTCCGGCGCCGCAAGAGCGGCTTCCCGAGTGTGAGAGACTGGGGCAGCCTTGAGCGAGAGCACGCCGGAATCGGCCTTGAAGATGCTTGGCAACCTAAAATTTGCGAACTGTTTTATCTACCGTTGAAGCCCTCACGTTTGGCAGAGGACTGACCTACTGTCATGGAGTGTATCGACCCAGGCAACTGAACAGCGGACAGGGATTTCAGGATCTATACACCAGGCCAAACTAATCGCTCGGAAGCCAGCTTGTTGGGTGAAGAAGACTAACCGAAGAAGGGATAACGGCATAAAGTGATGGTAGGGGGCGGGGCAATGGAGACGGCTCCGTTGCCAACAGTCAGAAGATAGCTTAAGTTTGTAAATTGGGGATTTTTTGGCTACGAGTGAACTAAATTGTGGTACTCGCTGTGAGGTCAATCTTGGACGAGCTTTCAATTTGCGCGATGTAGGCTTTGGACAACGTGTCAGCCATCTCATCCCCTGATCCCTTGATATGACCCATATCTGATGTGAAGTTGGCATATGTATGCCAGATGAACATTTGGACAAAGATAAGGATATTGCAATGGCTATTTTTGGCTTATAAGCCGTCATCAGCCAGCCATACACAACCCCAGGTGTTACGGCCCTCGAGGCTCAGTCGCTTGAGCATTGGACTTCTAATTAACAGGTTAGGGGTTCGGGCGTGGTGTTGTGTATGGCTGGCTGATGACGTCTAATCAGCCAGAAATTGTCATTCTAGTTTTTATTGTCTTTATCCGCAATGTTTGTCTGCCTATAATACCAGCCACTGTGTGACTGCTGATGGGGCTCAAGAGTGAGCTCTAAGGCAGAACGGGACGAGTGAGTCCCATATCGAATCGGTGAGAGTTCATCCACCAGATCTATGTCAGTTGGTTCCTCGGCTGCGAGGAGACCGGAGAACGAAGAAAACTGGACTTACATCTGGTGGCCGTGACTACTTATATGCCTCCCATCGACAGGGTAGGGGAATAGTTACGCCCCATAGCCGTCCTGCAGGTAAACTTGCGCTAAACTGCAGCGTCTAATCAGTGTCTGTACTCAGAGCGCTACAATGATTCGGCCAAATACCGGATTATAGGAAAAAAATGAAGGCATCAGAATGGGAATTTATTTCGCACAGAACTCCATTCTGCGAAGCCAGGACTAGTGGTAACTTTTTCCAGCCATGCCTGCGTGTGGTGGCAACTGCTTTTGTCGGTCCGTGGAGCAAGTCAAGCGTTGTCCAATGGGTGGCGTGTCTGGTTGCCCACCCGGCGTCGGTCGTAGGGTGGCCTGTTCAAGTGGCGCTCGGTCAGCCGCGGCTATCCGGACACACGTGTGTGTCCGAACGGAAGTCGTTCAAATGGCGGCAGGTCAGCGAGTCTGAAACCGTTCTTTGTGAGGGTGAGTGACCTTGACCTTGTACAAGGACGCCGGACATTGCAATGACGGCTGTCGGCTGTCCTAACCCTCTAACATGAACCAAACCTTAGCCGTAACTGTAATCTTAACACTCACCCTGCCTATGGCTCTAGCACTAATGTCCCTGGCAGTTGGTGGTTTCTGTCCCCATGTTCTGCCGCGGGAGCTCCGTCTGAAAATATGACGAAACCGTCCTCAAGGATGTTGCCACTGTGCTTCGAGGCAAAATGAACTGCCAGAAAGGCCCACTCAAATGTGCTGCAGCGCGCCTCAACAGCTGACTACTCTCCATAAATAAAAATCCGAGGTTGATTCTGACTTACGACTTGCTGTTAAAGGATTGCCTGGATTATAAGGTTGTAAACGTCAACCTTCAGGGCAGAAGGATGGGCTAGGAGGGTAGCATCGGACAAGGAGGCCATTAGCCTCTCAGAGACAGTGAGGGCGCCCTTGGACAGCGTAAATGGACCCATGAAAGACGATACTAGGTTCGTAACTGGTCGAAAAAAGCCGTCAACATAGTTTGTAAGAGACCGGTGGGAGCCGTTCTACATGCCCAGGACTCGATGTCGTTGACGCTAGGAAGTAGCGGTCGGGGAGGAACGGATGGCATTAACATTCGAAGGGGGCTATGGCCATCGGTTAAACCCGATCAGATGTCCGAAAATATCGAGGGAGGGCGCATAAAATATCAATTTGCGTTGCAAGATGCTTTCTCTCTGTGTCCTTTGGTGGTACTGCTGACCGCCAATAAGTCGTCAGTATAGGCACAATCTTACAGTAGATCGTAGTAGTGGGATTGTCAACAACACGGTGGTTTCTGAACCACAAGTGGGGAAAGACCAGCTTTACTGGTGCAAAAGAGTATCAGCAATCTGTCTCTTCAGACGTGGTTGTCAACCGTTAAAGTTACTGAATCTCGGCGTTGAGCGTGTATGCTTTTGTGTGAGTTGGGTCCGCCTGCAGCCAATCAGCGAATGACTGATGGTCTTCGAGCTTTCGCTAGCCTTATGTCAGGGCATAGGCAACTTCACTGACAAACTGACCACGAGCGTGAGGCAGACGGAAAGACAGGAGTAAATGGTCATGCTGAGGGTCACTGGAGCAAGACCATGCAGCAGTTTGCTCATACGCCTCTAGAAGGATTTATCCAAAGCGGTATGCCCAGGAGCTCGCAGAGGCCAAAGGGAGTGTTGGCTGCCTTCGAAAAACTCTACCAGATACAAATCTGATGGTGTGTCCAAATAGATGGAGCATTGTGAAGAAGGCTCCAGTGTGAGCGCATTCCTGAGTATATATATATATATATATATATTGATGAACGCCCACCGATTGCTAACGGAACTAACTCTTCCCACTCTGCCTTAGGGCTCACTCTCGAGCCTCGCCAAAAGCCTCACAATGGCTAGTATAAAAGGCAAATTTAATTTGTAAACAAAGACCAGGGAGACTGTAATGACCATTTCTGGCTCGTTAGACGTCATCAGCAAGTCATACCAAACCTCCAGGTGGCGCACCACCCGAGGCTCGAACCGCAACCTGATGATCAGAAGACCAACGCTCTAACCATATACACACACCAGATGTTAAGGCAACGTTACGGCAGATATCGGTATTCGGTGTCTACAAGTTATCCTTTTCTTAGTTTTACAGTTTTACGGTAATGTTGTGAAAACCTACCTGAATACAAATAATTCACGCGCAAGTAATCGATACTGCATCCACTCAGTGGGGACCACGACTGACATCATCGTTCGCGATATTCGAACAGTTAGAAACGTCAAGTTAGCTAGTTACTTAAGGGCAGAGGGGATTTCAGTAAATAAATGTTGACTCTACGCTAGAATTTGTTCGAATTTTGTTCTTGGAAAAAGCAAAACCCTGGGAGATTGAAGTAAATTTTTTTTCGGTAAGTCTTTCATTGAGCACGCTGACAGTGAATATAAAAATTTTCCCATCATAGTCAAAATCTCATGAAAAACGGCCTCTGACAATTGAGCGTGGCAAATGTCCCAGCAGCACCGTACGAAATTTGTCCAAAAATGACAGATGAACAAGTTATGTCTTCGGAATTATAGACTAACTCCCTGTAAAAAAATACCATGAGATCATAGGCTAGAGACTGCAACAATGTCCGCAATTGATTTTCTAAAAAAACTTTAAGTTTTGTACTATTCATGGATTTTTCTGCTACAGAAACAAATTGAAAACGAACTGACTAATCAGCCTCTAAGTGCCCAAAGCGAACGGAAAAGTAGACCCTCGGGAGTCGAGGCAGTCCCTCTTACGTAGGTCCCCAGATAAATGCTAGCATGACCGTCTTTCATTTCAATTTTTTTCAAATTATAATTGTTTCAAAGGTCCCTCTAATCTATTGCAAAAGAGGCGTCACTTTATGTAAGTGATCATACTGCCGTGGGAATTTCGGCAAGGTAAGCATATGCTCATCGTGAAAATGAGCAACCTCCTAAACGAAGAATTAAACCACGCTTTTGGAATCTCATCTGCCAATCGCTCTCTAGATCTAGGTTCTATATTGTGCACTGTAAAACGCACTTATAGGCGCACATAAATGACAACTCCTAATTCCTCCCTTGTAACGTCAAGGGATGTCCGACAAAAAATTGTTTTGCGGCCCGATTAGGCGAAACGAAAGAGAAGGCGAAAGAGAAAGAGAAAGAGAACGAAAATCGATTCTGAAAATCGATTCTGAAACTAAATCCAACCACCGCCAGTGCTGATACAGGCAAGCCATGGTCATCATTCAGCTCAAAGCTAATGATGCCATAGGACCCTATCGCGCGTGTAAAAAGCTCATTTAATACTGGAGAGTTTACTTATTATTTATAGCTCGTTCTAGAAACTCAGATTTCATTCCTAATCATCTTTCTTAACCTTCACTGCTGAATCCGGCAGGGAGTTTTATGTGAAGATGTTTATTTGTCCCTGTCACATGACAGGTTCGGTAAATATCCCTTCTGTAAGGATTGATCTGTAGGATATACTACTTAAAATTTCAACTTTGTATACTGATTATTGTGTAGTCTTCTATAACAGTTATTGCTCACTGTCCCCAATCAATGGTTTCAGTACTTACAGATCATAATGTTGTTTCACTGTGGCGTCATAATGAACCAATTCAACCTTAATTACTTCTTTAATGCCAAAAAAACCAACCGTCATGGATGCATTACTCTTCACAGGTTGTCATTGCAAAATCGCCGAGAGCGTGGGTCCAGACTACAGATAACATGTCCGTCTTTCATTTCGCCTTTTGTTTTTTTAAGTTTGCCTTGCTACGAATGAACCTCGCAGTGATTGTGAGAGACGCCTAACTTCCTGTAGTGAAGTCCCCTACGCTTTTTGCATCTCATCCGCCAAGCTCTCTGTCTCTAGCTCCAGCACAATGCCCAACGAACTTACAGGTGCACAGAACTGACAACTCCTAGTTTTTTTCCCCCTGAGAGAGCACATATTCACGGGACTGTCAGGCAAAGGGATGTTATGGCGAACTTACTGGCCAAGTCGATTCCAACGAGCAAATCCAACCACTTACAAACGGCTGTAAAACCGTACCGTACCTGGGTATTGTTACCCGTCGGTGGTTTTCCATCAAAGCAAATGAGAAATAAACGCAAAATTACCGTTTCACACGTCTAATTTATTCCTGTGGTGTTCAGTTATCATTCTTAGATCATTCTAACAGCTCTGATTACCTTCCTATTTGTAGTTGTTAATTTTCATCGGTATCTCTGGCTGGGAGTTGAATGAAAGCTTCTTTAAATATTCTTTCTAATAAGGATTGATCGCGGGATCAGTAAAACCTACCACACTTACGGCGGAAAAGAAGACACTGTTCCCCAAGGATAGGGTGCAGCGGTCTTAGAGCATATTGAGCCAGTGTGCCACCACCCTTCCCCCACCGTCCCCCTCGTTTGTACCCGCAATGGGCCTCTGGAGAGTAAAGGTCGTCTGTAGATTTTTCTTATTTGTCCGAACGGCTATTGTCTCCTCCGATTCTCATTAGCATATTTGTGCACGATATTCAAGTGGATGCCCTGGAGTAAGGCTTGATACTCCGTAAGGGAACAGCCACAAACTGCGTGAGCCCTGTGCCAAAACTACCACGGGCCGCGTGGTAGATGCGCTGTACCACGAGGAGGGAAAGGAGGTAGATGCGTTGTAGGAGGTGGATGCGCTGTACCACGAGGAGGGACAGGGCAAGGCATGACATGCAGTTGGCCAGGAATTTTCGCAGCAAGAAGGGGAGACGTGCAGCAGCACGGATCACGACACTCATGACGTGGCCTTGCGTGCCACCCTCCCTGCTAAAACCGGAGTAACTGTTCGGGTCCTTCTCCTTTTAAGAAGTGTGTTAAATTCTGTTAAAATTTTCTAACTTCCACTGTAATTGCCTCCATACAAACTTTTTGCCATAGCGTGACCACCCAGCGGCCCACAAAGGATACAGCGCCGAAGTTAGACTCGCTGGAGAAAATAAAGCTGAATTATGCTCTGCTGAAGAATCGACTTGATGAGGAGCACCTCTCAAAACTGGATATGATGAATAAGTGAGTCGCGTGCATGTGCTCATACTTTTTTTGAAGAAATGCACCGTGAAGCCTTCCGAAACGCGGGCAAACCCCTGCTTAGACAGAAATTAACAGCGGTTTTGCAGCAAAAGAAGCTCAGATGAATCCGAAAAAGCAGGGGAATAGGATTTTTCCCCTTCCACCCTCCTCAAGCACTATCCGCTGTCTTGCGCTTACTTCCAGGAGGGGTAATTACTCCCGTGTCCTAAACCCCACACTAACCTTAATCGTACATGTCCCTGGACTGCCACCTGCATAACGGGCGTTTTCTGTTTCCATGTCCTATGCAGCACAGTCAATGATGAGCTTCGAATTGGAAATATCAGGTGTGCGGACAATTTAAATGCCAGCCTGTTGCTTTCGATGCCCACACACGACTGTCGTATTTGATGTCAAAAGTCTTGCTATACTACGGCCACTAGGCCCCGATGTAGAATGCTAACTTGAAGGGCTGTGCTCTCCCATGAAAAGTTAACTAAAATTCTGAAATATGTTTTCGATTCCAAAAAGTTACCCAAGTAGGGTTGCAATATTAATTATCGTTCAGCACAGTCCCGAGATGTATTAGTCACAGCAGGACACCCGCTGTTTATCAATATTCTTTCCATTTGCCTGCAAAAACTGAGCTGGAACAACGTCCTCATTAATTTCCAATTCCCTGATAAACGTACTATATAGGAAAAATGCAGCGAAACATTTTTTTGCAATCATTTGGTGGCAAATTCCGTCATCTTCCAAATTTCAACTCAAAGAATGGGTAACTATCGGTTTTAAAAAGGTTTCTAAATATGAGGTTTTTAAACGACAATGAAACATCCATTTATAATGTACCAATTCTGTACATTTAATAGTGCTGCTTATAAAATATACGGCATGACCCACATCCATTGCAAAAATGTTATGAGTATTTTATACGGTCTTCCTCATAGTGTAGAAAAATGGATGATTTTTACCGGAAGGGAAAATACAGTTTGGAAACCCTGAATGCAAATGTTACGGCAGGTCGGGTTCACAATTACTTGGGAATGGAAATATTTTTTGTGAAATTGAAAAATCCCTTTCGTGTATGTTTTCTAAAAGCTATATTTAAATTTATGAGGGTATGTAAAATCAATGAGAAAATTCCATACTACTTAAGTAGTTATTCTTACAAAGTGCAGATTTCGCGGGTGGCCAAAAAGACGCTTGCCCAAAATTCGGAGCCTTGGCATGACCGAAATATCCTGGGATCATGCTATATGATAATTACTATTACAAGCCTACTTAATTAATCTTTTCTAATTGAAGATACGTTTTAGAATTTCGGTTAACATTTAATGAAACGGCACATCTACTCTATGTTATAAAGGTCAAAGGACTTCAAACTCCTTAGCTACTGCTTACTTATCTAGCCTCGTTAGTTACAACTCGAGGGACCACATTGCAGAATCTTAAAAAACGAAAGGGGATTCCTTACCTGGGTTACGGGCATTATGGCTGAAAGGCGATGTGCTCAAACAGATGCTTATAAAAACGTGATAGATCCAAAGTTAGGCCATACGCACCATTGATACCAATCCATCACTATACAGCTATTCATGTGGTTCTGAAAATGGGGCATAAGCAACTGCGGAGTTTAAGGACCGCTTAGTTTAACCGCCACGAACGGCGAAGTCCACCATCGTTCCAATACATTGGCACAACAGTCGTATTCTTACACACGTGCTGCACCGACCGAACACTCCTTCCGCACGTCCTCATGTCCCGATGGTAAGACAAGTTCGACCTTGCCGTAGGTTGGCCTGGGAGCAGCGGCTAACAAATCTAAACAGCTCAACAATCTTTAGTCGCGGAGTATACCCCTTTGTGCGACTGTCCCCGAGGATGGGTTCTAGAGAGAAATAAAAACGTCAGAGTACTAAAGCTCTTGTTCCAGTGATCGTATCTCCTTCTTCGCTTCCCCCAATTCTGTGGTCTCACAGGACCTAAGGCAGTTTACTAGGCTAAATGGAAGGGATACATTCGAAGATGCCAGAAATGTGTAAAACAGAAATCATCTAAAGATTGCTTTTGGCCATTGGAGTGGGATAAGAAACTGTTTCGTGAATTTCACGCGCAATGAGCAGCAATATCAAGAATTCTTCGTCGATGCGTTAGCCTGCGCTCAGACGGGTTAAGTACCATTGTTGCCAAAAAGAGCGAGATGTGATTTGAGGCCCTACTCCGCTAATGCTCCTGGAAACTTTGAAACATCGATGAATGCAAGGAGAAATGTACAGAGTGCAAACTTCTGGTTCAATCGTCAACTGTGCTGAGCAAAGGGAACCACCTCCTAAAAGATACGTAGGTTCGGAAACCTCGAGGCACATGACTTATTTGTCCAGAGTTTTGGGACCAAATCGAAGTCGAGCCAAGACTTTTCCCCTATCTTCCTCAGCGCAAGTGAGAATTTCTCGTGTCTTCCAGTCGGGTCTAACGCATATAAACAATTCTTGCTAAACCTAAAAGACTTTCGGCCAACTCTGCAGAAATTATTCCGCGCCACCTATCATTGAACGCATGCGGCCTTGTCCAAAAGTTGGATAATATGAAAATGACCTTTTTGCGGTACAATAATTGCAAACCGAGTTTCGAAGAACCGCCTAAGGGAAGAAAACTTGGTTTTGGGTTGACACATTGTCATAGCATAAGATTACGCTGAGTGGGAAGTTTATTATGACATTGTTCGACATTTTTCGAAATTTTCTCCTCTAGTGTATTGGCTAAGAGGCCCTGCAACGACACAGCACATGCCTTTTACAATCACAAATGTGCTCTGATGGCTGACACTTTTTTCGAGAAACCGAAAAATATATGTTAATAGTAACCAATCGAGCGTGCTCATTCATATTATTTACGTAATTTTCTATGACACAATTGTGAGTATGCTTTATCTAGCCGGTAGTAAAGATGCCACGGATATTTTCATGGGGTTTCTTGCGAATCCTGAGTACGGACAGTCCCTCAATAGCCACTCATATTTTTTGTTCGACATTTTCTCCTCTTGTGTATTGGCTAAGAGGCCCTGCAACAGAACGACAGTTAGAGGGAAACTTATTTCATGGCCGTTAACTGCTAACATCGGGCCCTGCGGGCATTTTATAAGGCGGTCGGCGTGTCGTCTTGATTAACATTTTGGTAGTCGACCCATGACTGCTTATTTGTCAGATCCGAGAGCCCTCTTGGTTCACAGCTAACCTTTGCTTAAGGTCCTTATCATATCCACCACCTTTGGACGTGCCGAGTAGTCAGTGGTTGGTTACTAGGCAACCAGTCTTTTCTCGTTCTATTCTTCTCATTCTACCACGGACAGGAATCTATTACCGAAGTAAGTGCGGAAGGCTCAGAAGCAGTGTCCGATTCGATGACAGAATCATCCCCAGAGGCGGACATTTTGAATGGCTTTTTTGTTGTTTTTATTTGTTTTTTTTTGAAAACTGCACGCATTCCCCCCTTTCTTAACAGGCTCCGTCGGCCTGTTTGGACTCGAAAGTTTATCGCCCTGTCCTCCACTAAGGGACTAAAGACCTTATTCCAGGATGGCAGCAACACGCTCAGCTATGCCCATGCCATTGAGAAAGTTCAAAAGAAGTCGTCAGTCAACCAGGGACTCTCTCTTTGGTAAGTCTTATTGACACTATGCCCTGAAGATTCACAGACTGTCAGGACCCGAAATTTTCGCCGAAAGTTGACACGAGCCCTTGGAAGCCCGCTGAGAGCATTGGGGAGGGGAGAGTTAAATTGGCCGCGTACTTCCTCCGTGATAGTTAGTTTCCTAACCTGCTGTGCTAAGCCGAAGTTGTTCACGGAGGAGGCCGAATCCCGCATCACGGTCCCCTCGCACACACGAGGAGGTCATGATCCCTGACATTCTGAGCAGCAGCAGAGAGCGCATGCAGATTGGCTGGGGAAACTATCCTGTCCTGCATTTTTAATGCGCAAGACCCCGTTGTCAGTGGCTTAAGTGGCTTGGCAGTGTGACTTCAGTTTGGTCGATTTTTTCACCATAAATATCTTCCGGAGCATGATGTGTGCATAGGTGTTTGCTTTAGGACGTAACACCGGCAAGCCTCAACACCCATTAGCGGCAATTCCATGTACATTGCCCACCCGCTCCCCATCCGCTCCCTGCCACCTCCGTCATCGATGAACCGATAAAAACTGTGTCAGGCACTCGGTACGATATCTGCATCGCCATGAGTTTTAATGCCACAATTTGTTTTGGCGATAAACAAATGTGTGAGAAAGTTGCTAGATATACTGGTTCTAATCGAACTAATCGAATTCCCTGGGCAATCTGTAAGAAGAACCAACATTGGGGTAGAGGAGTAGTCAGTAGACGTTAAGTGCTACAAACTACAATTTTAATTTTATTCATAAAACAATGGCACCATTGTTGACGAACGCTCACCGATCGTTAACAGAACTCACTCGTCCCGTTCTGCTTTGTGGTTCATTCTCCAGCCTCGCCAGCAGCCGCCTGGCGTTCAGTAGAAGAAGAGGATGATGAAAAATGTCTACAAAGACAAGGGAGACAGGAATGGCCATTCCTGGCTTATTAGCCGCGTCAGCCAGTCATACCCAATCCCAAGTGTAGCACATCTGGGATTCGAACTGGAATAACAATTTCTAGAGACTGAAATGGCCGTTTATGGCTTATTAGCCATCATCAGCCAGTCATACGCAACCCCAGGCGTTGCCCCACCCGAGGCTCGAACCCGCGACCACTTGACCAGACGTCCATCACTAACCATTGAGCCATGGGCTCGTTGTCTTGCCATTTTAGATCGGGAATATGGACAATCTTTCATGAACGCTCACCGATCTTTAATGGAACTTACTCGTCCCGTGCTGTCTTAAGACTCATTCTTCATTTTCGTGATCCCTACAGCTCAACTTTACTGCAACCAAATGCGAAGCCTCAAGACAGGCCTAGCCCTGGTCAGAAGAGCGCTTTCAATGCATCTAACCCAGTTCGGACTCTCCACGCAGACCACTCTCCCACGTGCCACGTAGAAAGCTCGCAGTTCATTTTCAAGAAACTGGCCACAAATGGCAGATAGTGAAAAGCCATCAGGGAATACCAGCTTGGAACTGACCAGGGGGACCGATCATCCACAAAAACGCCATAAGCCATAGTGGTACTGCAACATAGCGAATACTGCCGGATATCAGAGGAGACCTCACCCACCTGCCGGAAAGATCCTAGCGTCAAAGAGCTAGACGAGACGTCGCTCGTTGGGGCCATAAACAGGGTAAAACTAGTTGCTAGCATTTCGCCTTACGTAATTACTGTTCAGCTAACCATGCGCTAGCCGGGTTTTCGGACGGTCCCCGATTTGTGCGTTCTGGGTAGACCTACCATGGGGTCAATGCTGGCGATAGCAGCGGTCTCCTGTCCCGCAAGCTCAATAACTTGTTGCCTACACGCAGCGCCCCGTCTTACTCATGCATAAGCCACCCATATTGACCACCAACGCTCGGTGATTGTGTTTTGGAACATAGTTTTACATGTCCTGGAGTCTCTGTAGTCAAACTCGGACCCAGCACTCTTCCAGTTGTCCTGTTACGATATCTTAACATTGGCGAATAACATCGATTAATGGAACAAACAAAACTGTCAGTGACATTGTTTCACATAAACAGAAGCCATCTCCCTTTTCCCTCAGCAAAGGCCATAAGCCAAAACAATGTAGAAGGACGATGGAAACAAAAGTTAGACAATGTTTGAGCGGCTGGTAGAATTTCAGTGCGCCTGAAGGAGACGACTTTTTGCCCACCTGTCGTCCCTATCTCAAAGTTTGACAAAACAGTGCATAACTGATGAGATGTCCGAAAAGTAACATTAGGCGAGCAGTCGATAAATTTGAGCCTAATTTCACTGGAATCGAAGTAGATGTTAAACACTGACCCAGGGAACTTAATTTTCAGCGCTTTAAAAGGTTGAAAGCGAGTTAACGGAAGAGATTTTTACTGATCAGAGCAGTCAGGCACCGCTCCGATTTTTATGTGAACATGTGAGTGTAACACTAACAACTCCAGTGGTGAAACAGCGTAATGTTCATATCCAGTAATCTGGTAGTGTGCATTATTTATGTATGTAAATTTTCGACGCTGGTTCCGCAGGTCATCATCAGACTTGTGGTAAATGTGCAAAAAACCGTTCAAACTTAAAACGTGTCGGAAAATCGATATTGCTATTGGCAGGACTGATTCAGCAATATCGATTTTCCAACAGGTTTTAAATTTTAACGGTTTTTTGCACATTTACCACAAGTCTGACGACGACCTGGGGGAGCCAGCGTCGAAAATTTACATAATAAAGTTACTCATTGCTTCCCAAAGCACTTATTTACTTCAAAGTATACTTCTTGGGATGCCCGATCGGTTACAGGACCGAGCGCCCAACTACCATTGTTAATATTCTCGATCGAAACCGGCAAGACAACGAGCTCTTGGCGCAGTGGGTAGAGCGTTTGACTTCTGCCCAACAAGGTCGCGAGTTCGAGCCTAGGGCACCGCAGCGCCTGGGGTTGGGTATGGCTGGCTGATGACGGCTAATAAGCCAGAAATGGCCATTCCAGTCTCCCTTGTCTTTGTCGGTCATGTTATTCTGCCTATATACTAAGCTGCATCACGGCTGCTAGCAGGGCTTGAGAGTTAGCCCCAAGGCACAAAGGGACGAGTGAGTCCTGTAACCGATCGGTGAGCGCCCAACTACCATTGGTAATATTCCCGATCGAAACCAGCAAGACAACGAGCTCTTGGCGCAGTGGGTAGAGCGTTGGACTTCCGCTCAACAAGGTCGCGAGTTCGAGCCCTCGGGCGCCGCAGCGCCTGGGGTTGGGTATGGCTGGCTGATGACGGCTAATAATCCAGAAATGGCCATTCCAGTCTCCCTTGTATTTGTCGGTCATGTTATTCTCCCTATATCCTAAGTTGGAAGGTCGCCTTTCCTCTTGTACAAATTCCATTACTCGGAATCCATGTAGAGTTACCCCCTTCGATGTGATGTGGGCAGAAATTTTGTCCACCCTGTCCTGGACATCCTTCTATGGTACTCGTTACACTAATATAATATATAACTATCCGGTAGACTGCCTTTAGGTACCAAGAGCTTATTGAAGACATCCAAGATTTTCGGGATGATGCTGAGATTTCACCGGTGTTGAAAAGACTGGAGAATCTGGCGCACGTGAGTTTTACTGATTGGTTTAACTCTGGTTTTAATAACTGCATCATTTAGGCTGAGATGTAGATTTATAAGCTCTAAACAGTGTTCCCTACCCGTAATCTAATTCACCACTGATCCCTCCCTTCATTGCCGGATTCGATGTTCCCGTAAAATCAAACTGTTGGATGTGTATTAATAGTTTTGAGGATGGAGGAGTCCACAGAGTACCACTGCGAAGGCGATCTGTACACCCCATCCTACTATGTTATGTGATTAAATGTAAACTAAAACCGTCCGGTATGCGCAAGCTGCGTTCGATTATGAGGTCGGAGGGTAATTCCATGTAGATGAAAGTGTTACTCTGATTCTACGTGCTTTATCTGCAACTACATACAAGACAACTTAGAGCAAACCTTAATCAAACGCTAGGCAGAAAAGTATCAGAAAGTACAACAGGATGGACAGGATAATCCATCTTTGGATGGATAAGCAGTGCGCCACATGGCCCGTGTGCATCAGACAGTGTCGAAGCCATGCTGTAGATCCCCGTACCACCTGACCCATTTTAAACGAGCAGAGTATCATTTTCAGACAACCGTAAAAAAAATCGCCACATACAAAGGCGAACGCAAGCACAACGTACGGAGCCTTTTCGAGTTGGCGCCTCCGTGACTGGACGCTCGAGGGGTACCACATTCTCAGTCTGATAAGGTGTCAAACCCATCCCCAAGTTCCCATAATACCTGTGGACCCGTTTAACAAAGTTTACCAAGGAAATCGCTCTTAATACGCCGTATGCCAACGTAGTGGTGGCGGCGCTGAAGTTTAAAAAATCGAACCTGCGAGGACTCCACCTCCCACCGTGATTTCCATGTACTTTTCCGGCTTTTATTTTCAGCTCCCGGTGTCCAAATTCAGAATCGGCAAGCTGATCACTCTAATCAGCTGCTTAAGCTACTGGGAGATCTGCTCTCCGTTCCTGGCCGCAGCACTCGACTTCATTCACTCCAGAGTAATTGCACTACCAACGGATATTCTACCAACCTAGGAAGGCACCAAGGCTTCCGCCAGTCATCTCCCGCGTGAATAGTAAAATTTTTCAATAAAAGTGGTAAAATGTGAACACATTTTCTAAGGGTGGAGTCGCCAGTCCAGTGGTCATAACAGGACAGAATATAGAGTACGTCGCTAGCACCAGATAACGGCAAGTGTAGCCAATCATAAATTAGGAAAAAAACTCCATAAAATAAATCAGGCAGTAAGCGGTGGTATAAAGCGCTACGTCCAGAACGTGACAAGTGCGGGAACTCGAAAATTATTCTAACCTCGCAAGGAACCGCTTAAGATGCCCAGCGCAAAAAATGCCAAGGGAGTGGAAATTCAAGGCGTACAACTGCAAGGGAAACAAACTGTTGGTTATTGGAAAATGTCTACCGCCTAGGCTTTTAATTGACACCGCGAAAACATTTCCCAGGTGGAGAACAGAGAACAACCTGGGCGGTCAAAAGCCCAGAATAGTTATGACCAGATCATTGATGACAGGCCAGTTAGTAAAATGTTTCGTTTGATGTCTAAGTGAATCCAGGTACAGATGATTTTACAAGGGCCGCAGAAATTATGCGCGCAACCACACACCCCGATTACTTCACGAGGAGCGAGAAATGGCTCCTAATCCACATTAGCAAAAGGTGTAAATACACTCCCCGTTTTAAAAAACGTCGAGTAGGAACACATGTTTGGTATTTACATAAAATGACAGATAAACACTTCAATACTGGGCAGTGTGACGGGATGACTCTTGTCTGCTGTACGGCCGCTTTTGGTCATGATCACGACGACGTGACCGACGGTCAACAGCAGAGTCACGAACGCTTGTAAAGTTGTTGGCCTGAGCTGCAGCAGCAGCCGTCATCATTGTAACCATTGCAGCCGTGGAGTTTGCAGCGAATTGATTACTGAGAGGAGTAAAACCATCTGGACCGCCAACTGCACCACGTAAAGGGTCAGCAAAGTCTCGGTGTCCACGTTGGAGAGGAAATCCGGCTCCGGTTGCGGCGGTTCTAACTGGTCCGTCTGGTAGATAAATGGCTACGTCGATCATGTCACCTATTCTGAAGGAGCAGTCCTACCAGGTGGAAATAAAAACAGTTAAACAAACTTTCCATTTGAATTATAGTACAGCAGGTTACAGGGGCATAGGGTAGAGTTTGGAGATCAAACAGATAATATTAAAGCCTGAAAAAGTTGTTCAAGGAATAAGCTAATGATGGGCAATCTTACCTCTCATTTGACCTACTTGTGAAAAACTCGGCGGCCTCGGTGGGGTCGAACCTACGCTAGCAAGGGAAGGCTTTAGTAAAGCCAACGCTCTAACCAACTGAGCTTCCAGTCCCCAACCGGGAGCCAAATCTCCTACTAACTGACTGGTAGCCATCTGATAGATTCCAGAATTAGTACTTGGGATATCCTGCTAGAGCAGTCAGATTAATATATCAGAATTGGTAGATTCCATACGTCACAGCAGGTCGGGTGGGTAATTAAACTCACGGCTCTCGGTAGGGGCCTTGTAGCTCAGTTGGCTGTATTAAGGCCTTCCTTTGCTGGCGTGAGTTGGAATCCCACCGAGGCCCCTGTTTTTTTAGAAGTGGGCCAAATTAAGCATTCAAATCTGCCAAGATCCCCTACTAGCCTTTCTTTTGACTCACACATGTCGACTGCGACAAGATGGGTTTGAATGACACGTAAGCATTAGAGTTGAGTCGATGAAATATGTAATGGTATTTATTCAATAAAGGCCTACAAAACTCGGCCGTTAACGCCTTATAGAGCCCGCGTCTCTGCATGAAACGGTGATCAAAAAACTGAATCTGGGAGTCCAAACGATCTTTTGATTGAAGACTAACGCAGTCAGCAGGGATAAAAGTGTATAAGGTGTCGCCTGCCTTAAATTTAGGCTAAATCAACCACAAGCTTATGATGGGCATTGAATGTATTAAAAGTAGTCAGGCTGGACAAAATGAAAGTTCGAAATTCCAATCACAAAGGCTCAAACTAGAATTCCTGTGCAGTTAAAGGCCCAGTGTGTCTTCACCGTCTGTTCTATTTGCATCAGCAAGCCTGTGAATCGCATGCAGTTCAGGAGCAGCTGCAAGAAAAATTATCACTCATAACAATGATTCCGGACACCCTCCCGACCACTGAGGATCGGAATGCCTGCAAATAGTTTGCTTCCAGTAGGTTTTGTGGCTAAAGACCATACCCCAAGCCGCTACACCAGACACGGCAACCTCTTAAGCCGAACCATTGAATAAACTTAACATATACGAAGTTGGAAAATGATGGCCATAGACCTTATAGTTACCAGTCAAAACGTTATCAGAGCTTAAAAACGACTTTGCTGTTGCTTCCATTGAAATAATAAGAAGATGCGTGCGCGCATAATCCCGCTTGAATAAGTGCGTTAGCTTAAATGGCGTTTAGTTGCTATTATTATAGCCCCGGCGCGATAGAATACAAGTCTGACATCATTTCCGGAAGCAAAAAAATAATAGCTTGGCAAATGAAACAGCCCAGTCGATGGATCCGGTACTATCGGCGCGTTGTAAAAGAAATCTTCAAAAGGCACAAGGTCAAAAGCTAACAAAAAATGCACTGCCAGACAATGTTATCTCCACAAAAAACTGTCAGAGAAATGAAAGCAATGAGGAGCATACAGAGTGTAAAACACTGGTACACACCTTTAACATTATTTTGTCTGCCTCCGAGGCAAAACCAGATCGGACACTCCCTATGTCACGCATGCGGTAAGAAGGAGAACGCAGATCAGGTGAAACAATTGCAAAATCAAAAACTGTTCCACGTCTCTTTGCCTCCACGTTCACTTGCTTTACTAGCGATGCCAGCTCCTTTAAAGTGGCATCAAGCCTATTTCTGTGGTAACATTAAAGTCAGGAATTACCATGTATAGACTTGGAGCTCGTTAGTGGGAGTGGATCCCCGATAGTAGTCAGAAATACTGTTATGCCCAAAGTTCCCACAGAAAACTCTTAGCAGCAAAGGGCATGTCTTCTCGCGATAAACCCTGCCATCATTCTTGCCCACTTTCGACATTGGTGTAAAAATTCAGGGTCAACAGGCGGCACATTTAAACATTTTCGAGTTCACGCTTCGATATTTTAGTCAATCCGTCAAAGGACGACATAAATGTGGCAAGCGGAAGTGCCCAGCTGATATGTAAAATATATTAGAGTTTAAATTTCGAGAACGAAGTACAAATGAGATAGATGAAAGTGGGTCTTGGATAGCACAACTTTTGGGTGCATTATCACTTTCCGCAAACGTCAACATTATTTCGCCGCCTGCTATTCAAATTGTCTCATTTCTTCCTCCTACTTCGTTGGTGTCATTGGTTACGCTATATTGTGCTTCCTGCCTCATTCGTAAGCTCCTCGTTTTTTTCTTAATTTCTTGTACGCACTTAGCTGCTTTGCTTGTATAAAATACCTTTTCAGTTAATTCAAGGGATACGCTCTAGCATTTAAAGAAATTCGGGTGACCCGTGATCTCCAGAATACAAAGCTCCACTATATTGACAAGTCACGATAAATAAATCAGAGTGGTGGAATGCAACCTTTAAGGGGTGGTCCGCTATCCACCTTTCCAAATAATTTGGGTTGCCTCTGCTAAACTATATGCACATTTCAGCGACGAAATAAGGAATGTGTATTGCAGAGCTCGAGAGGGGAGTATGTGGGGTTTATGCAGTGGGCAGACACTGAAAATGTCTGTCACAAGAAGGCCACATCTTGAATATGCGATCCAAGCCTGGCGACTGTGGACCCAACAGGTCTACAACATGCTCGAAAGGGTGCAGCGTCGAGCCACAAAATTAGTAAGAGGTCAAGCTGAACTGCCATATGAGATTCGTCTAAATAACCTTAAGCTCTATCCTCTGAGTTATAGGCAGTTGCGCGGAGACTTGATACAAACCTTCCGTATAGTGCGTGGCACGGATTGCGCCCTCCTATGTGATGAATTTTTTCAACTTGCCACTACGAAAAATCTCCGAGGTCATCGATTCAAACTATGTGTGCCTCAAGTAAGATTGGATGTAAGGAAGTATTTTTTCACTAACCGTGTCGTGGAACCGTGGAATAACCTACCTGAGGCGATTGTTATGTCCCAGTTTGTGTATACATTCAAGCATCGGCTTGGCATTCATATGTTACAGCACCACGAAGACTATGTGACTACTTAAACGTTAACAATATCAGTATACCACGTAAATCTGCCTGCGCTCACTTGACTGTTACTTCTTTAATTTGCTTCTTATTCTTGCTTCTTTTATGTAACAAATAGGTATTTCAAAGGCATAAGCCTATTTTCCTCAAATACACTGAACTGAACTGAACTGAACAATGGTTTGCCAACTGTTATAAAAGATATTGATGAAAACGATGACTCAGATGAAAATTAGCTGAGATGAACATTGTAAGCTAGGTTCTCAAGTGGTCACTCAACATCTTCTGCGCTTGCTAGGAATCCTGACTTTTAATAAAAATTCGAACCGAAATTCGCAGAGCATTTTCACATGAATATCAATTGGCTATATATATAACTTCGCACATTACTCAAAGTTTCAATACAATCACGGGTTTCAACTGGGAATCAAAGCATTATTGCAACTCTCGGCATTATATCTGCAGGGATGCGTATAAGTCTTAATACCCAAACTAAGTGCTGAAGTGCTCCCCAGAAACATAGAAAGATATACCTGTTGAGGACGGCTAATCGCTGAACGAACAACAGCGACACAAGGCATATAGAATAGGGCAGGCTCTGTCGGCACCCGATTCAAATCCTAAACCAAGATATTATAAAATCATCTTGAAAAACGAAGCCCAGGCTTAGCTCCTGTTACAGAGAAAATCAACCCAACGGGATCCACATTGGGAAGTTTTTTCAACCGGAATACGGGCTGAAAGAGCGAAGGAAAATGAGAAAATTAATAATAGAACTGGAAGGACGAAGGTCCAATGGCGAGGCACATCTCCAAATAAGGGATGGACAAATATTTCAAGTGAAAAGAGCGTTTTTTTGGCCAAAGGCAGTCACTCTTACAGCCTAACTGTCCCAGTTCAGAAACCAAAAACCTGACGGCTTAAAATATTCGTCTTAACTGCGAGATATCTGCTTAATTAGATACCTTTGCTACAGACTCTGGTTTTTTTCCACCGCCCCGACATTTTAATAGTTACAGAGACATGGGCAACACTCTATGTATATGACTCCGAACGCTCTTTTCTAGGTTACGCTTACATTCGGAATGATCAACACGAGGGCCGTGGCGGAGGAAGCTGTATCTATGTTAAGCAACCACTTACATTTCTGTCGTTGGACTATCGACAATTTACCACGAGAGAAGATAGCTGTTGGGCTCCGAGTTTTTCTACAAGATAACTATTCTTTACTCATCGGTTGTGTCTATCGCCCTCAAAACGCCAGCGCTGATTACAATCTTCGTCTCTCGCAGTCATTTCACACCGCAGCTGACTTTAATCTGAATTACTGCTTGATTACAGGGGACATCAATCTTCCTGAAGTTTACTGCTTTCCTCCTTCCGGTCCTGCAATGTTCAAAGATTTATTTGAGGCCATAGATATTGGCATGTGGGACCAGGTAGTTTATTTTCCCACTGAAAGGATCGAACATTCTTGATCTTATTTTCTGCAGAGGTTGTCAGCCTTTGTTAGTGTCACCTTTAGACCCGCTTGGGAATTCAGACCATGCCGTAGTTCTTTATACACTAGAACTTGAGGCCGATGAAACATTTTCCAAAAAATATAGTTTTTCCCGTAATTTCCGATCAGCAAGTATTCGGGAATTACTAACACATCTTATTTCCCACGATTGGAATAACTTCTTTCAATGTTTGGATGTGAATGTTTGTACTGATACATTGTACCAAGTTGTATGTTCACTCATTTCTCATTTTGTTCCCCGTAAGAAATAATGAATGTAACGGATGAAGTCTTCCTCCCTTTATCTTTCCACCGTAAACTGCGAAGACTCTCATGTCGTTTTCATCTACAAACCGACACTTCCGTCGTGCCCTTGATCCAACAAATTTCTGAAGAGACTAAGAGGCTGTCTGACGATAAACAGCTAGCCAATTAGGTCACATTTTCCGAAAACCCATCGTTAAATGTTGCGAAACGCTTTTCGAGCACATTACAAGCGCAGGGAAAACGCAGCACCCCATACTTCGAGATGCCTTAGGAAACCCTATAGCTGACGCTTAGTTGATGGCTGATAGCTTCAATGCTTTCTTGTCCAGAACTTTCAGTGAACATCCTGTCGCTCCCATTCTGAACACCCGGGTTTGGACAGGAAACCTCCTCGAAACCATAACTTATATCCTCTGGTACGTGACCGTAGCCGTTCGGCATTTTCATCAATCTTACAGTCGCGGATTAGATAGCGTCCCGGTCAGTGTTCTAAAGGCACATGCAAATGATATATTTCCATCCCTTCTGTATAATATATTTAATATTGATCTTGAAAGCGAAACTTTCCCAATTTTATAGAAGGAATCGCACATTCTGCCTTTACCCAAACACGACCGAGCTACGTCATTTGACGAATTTACGCCAATAAATACACTACCAGCAGCCTTGAAGATCTTCGAGACCTTGATCAATGACAGGATAATGAGTCACCTAACAGAGAATAACCTACGTTATGCGGCTCAGCATGGGTTCCTCGCAATAAAGATCTTTTGACACTTGGCAGCTCTCTTTCTTTGATCATGTGCTACAATCTAGGGACAGCGGTTTTGCAATAAACACCGTTTATTTCGATTTCACGAAGGGTTTTGTACGTGTTGACCAGGATCTACTCCTGCTGAAACTTGCTTCCTTCACCATAGGTAACAAGCTTCTGCACTTAATATCCTCCTATTTGAATGCTCGCACACAACAAGTTAATATTTCCGATGTTATCTACAACCCCACTTATATGAGGAGTGAAGTTATTCAGGGTAGCGTGCTTGCCCCTTTTCTATTTTGCCCTTTTGTCAACGATGTTCTTGATTGTTTTCAGTATGGTAGACCCGTTATATACGCTAACGATTTAACAGTTGCCTATCGATATAAACAAACTGATCGCAACATCGTGTTTGAGCTCTTAAAAAAGGATATTTAAGCTTTCGCTCAGTGGTTTCGCTTATGACACCTTTCGCTTTCGTAACACAAGGGCTCCGTTATGGTTATTGGCGACAACCATCAGCCCAAGCTAAGCATAGACGGACATGACCTAAATTTTCCCAAAGTCATAAAGGATCTGGGCATATCGTATTCTAGTAATCTTAATCTGCCAGATGCACGGCGCCCTGATTGTCTCAAAAGCACGCCAAACTACGGGGTTTCTTCTCAGAAATGTCAAAACCATCAATATTAGAACCAACCTTTGTAAATTGTAAAAAATCGTTTCTATTTAGCCTTACGCAGACTAGTGAACGGAAGATGATAGAATCAGTTCAGTACTTCTTTACTAAAAGAGTTTTCTCTTCAGAACACAGTAACCTGTCCTACCGAAAACGCTGTGAGCTAACTAACCTCGACCCGTTGTGGCTTCGCAGATAACAGAAGGGACTATTTTAACTGTTTAAACTTTTAAACAGTATCATATCAGTAACATATCAGTGAGTGTTCATAGACCAAACTAATGCAGATAAAATTCAAGACTATCACCGTGGTCGCAAGTTGTGCCTCGCGCACACATGTCCTTGACTGTACACTTTATATATCTACTGCTTTAAATATGGATGCTGTTGATTTTTCGAATATGAATTGGTGGCTCATAAGTAAAAGTGTTCTTTGCCTTAAATAAACTGACTTTAAGTGACCACAAAGACTTATGTACAAAGGAGTGGTGGAGGCCATCTCTATTCTTCCGGAGGTGCCATAAAGAGACCCCAACGTAGGTAAATACTCTTGTGAAGAACATTAAATTTCCACTCTGAGGACCGAGGCACACACTCATTACAAAGTATGTCACCTAAAGGACCTTTTTTTTGATCCATCAATACAGCTTTGTTTGCGAATAATCTACAAATTACTATCTTCAGTTTCCTGCAAAAAGTTAATGTCATTACTAGACATGCCGTATTCATCCAAATGCGTAATCAGGCTGATTGTCAGTCAACATGTGTACTTTTAGTTAGCCATGAACCCCTGCACATCAATAGGAGAAGAGTGAGCTTGTAAAAAGAATTCATCTTGAGGTCGTGGTTATTTTGAGCAAGTCAAAAGAAAATAAGGAAGTTTTATCCTCGTGCATTTGTGGTGGATAAACTAAAAGATTTCCTCTGTTACTTTTTCGTCCCTTAACATATGAGCTTATTTTTGCCTTAGTTATGGTGATAACGTCGCTGAGGAAGTACACAAACATGCTTAAAGCTCAAGGTGTCCGTACTTCATTGTTTTACTTAATATACAACGAATTATGAAATACTTACCTATCATTCCGACTAATTTATCCATTACAGTGAATTACGGTTGAGAAATTTCCCACTATTTTATTGTTACAGGTCAGGGTGGTCACTGGAATTTAAACTTTTGATAGGCTTTATCACTGTTTTATATGGATAATGGTGCGAATAACCTCACGACTGTTCATCTATATATCAAAGCTAACGATAATTGCTAACGCTTTTTTCGACTGAACGTTTTTTCATTGGCACGAGTTCAAGGACGGATTTTAAGAAGCCCTGGAATTTCGTGGACAGTACAGGCTGCATTAAGAACCTTACGGTGGCAATGTGCATTATGGAAAAAATGTAACATAAAACGATGGTAGGAGGTGGTTGTGTGCATATCTTTGCTTATCCAGTTGCCAAAAATATCTCTGGTTTCAGAAACATATGGTATGTTGTACCTCCCTTGGGCTTGTTAGCGAAACTTTCGAAAACAGTATGTTGAACAGTCTGAGACAAGTCTATTACTGGGTAGGTAAGTTGCTCTTCAGAAAACATGGTTATCGGTACACAGCTGACCCATGGTAAATTTTAAGAGCCTGACAACTCTGGAATGGATGGAGATATAGCGCAGTCCCTGTATTGGTCACGCTGTGTGAAAAAAATGTATAAGCCAACTACTATTGATTATTTGCCACATTTTGAAATTCCAGTCATTTGGTAGAGGAAAGAGGTAATGGCTGAATTTTCGACGGGTGACCCGATCAACCTCCGCCCATAAAAACAAAAAGCAAGAAGTTGGATATTGACATGAAGGTACCCACACTACGCGTTCTGCGAAATCCTTCAGAATTATTAATTATATGTGCTAACCATAAAATACGAAAGACCCTGCTTATCCGACCATGATTTCGTCCATCCCAGTTTTACTCAACCCTTAGGACAGGGACACACCCTATAAATATCGATACATTTGATGCAGCAGGTACTAATAAACGTATATATGGGACCAGATGTATCTTAATTTCCTTAGGCAACATGCCCACTAGCCCAAAACCAAATCGGTCATGCTCCTTAACATCGGACTCAAATTAGTCCCACTCCCCCAAACATTGAAACTTTTCGCCCTCCATCTAATTTCTTTGTGAACTTCCTCGCTTGTACAAACTGGCCCAACCGTTGTTAGGAGCGATTTTCTTGTTGACCAACTGCCCATGGCCAATCGAAATTTAGACTGCCGTTAGCGAAGATAGTTACCACATGTCTGAAATCACTCAAGGAGCAGAGATGGTTAATTACATGTGAATGAGGTCGTAGTGAAAAGAGACCCGCACAAAATCTATCACACACACCGCACTCACTAATCCGAGTTCAGTATCTAGAAGGTGTCAAGAACACCGGAGGCAGGATCAGACCCAGAAATAGACAAAGCCAAATAGCCGTCTAGGCGTGCAACTCATGCCTGCTCCGCGCAGTGCGGGCCAGAATATGGCACAATCTGAGAAGAAGCGGCTTGGATCACCACTGAATAGAATTGCAATCGAAGTCACATTAAGGGATCATTTCAGTTTGACACTTTTTCCTGCGATAACATTATAAGCCCATCATTTGGCAGCCTCCGACGCCATTGTTTACAGCTCACTCTGATAGCTTCACTGGCATCAAGGCGAAGTATGCTGAGTGTTGCTTGGGCGCAGTCCCCAGAGTTCACATCACTCGATCTTTCCTCTCTCAGGGATTAGTTCACCGGCCAAACTGGTCAGTCATTTGATGCTAGGACGATGCCCCCATACCATGCATCCAGTTTTCAGATATAGAGTGTTTGGTTGCTAGGGTCTCAGATGCGTCTTAATATAATAGCCACAGTATACAACAGCCAGAAACCTTATCCCTACTCATAGGAGCAGCAACTGCATGTTTCTTATGGAGGAGGATGAGGAGAAGTAGTAGGAGGAGGAGGAGAAGGACGTAGGATGGTTTAATTTTTAATAAATATAAATTGGTTTATTGATCGGGCAATTCTTGGGCACCGCCAAATCCTTAGAACACAGGGAAAAATCTAAAACAAACTCCTCTTCTCAGTAACCAATTTAGCTTTGTTTTGATTGTATGCTCAAATAGCAGTGTTCGAAATGAGGAGTTTGTTTTAAGTAAAAAACCTGCCTTCCAAGGTTTAGAAATAACAAAATATGAAAATAAAACAGCTTTACAGAATGGGGATTAATGTATCTGGGTACGAATAGTTAGGGTCGATAATAGTCTGTTATAGATGTTCGAGAGTATTCATTCCACAGAGTTAAGAAACGTCTGCAGTCGATTCGAAGAAAAAGGAACTTCCAATCAAATGCGAGCACAGTGTATTCTGATGTGGGGTTGTAACGGACCACAGTTCCGACAGAATTGTTTGAATGGACTGGGAACATTTTTTTGCGCGGATCTTGGATGGGAATGGTGTAATCGATGGTCTGTGAAGATGGCCGGTGATCCTTCCCTCCCTACCACTGACATCTCACCCTCGTTATCACTATCAACCCGTCTAGAAGGCCCGGACCGTCAGCATCTCCACGACCCTCACCCGCATTTTCCAACGATGCTGTACTCCCACCGGTATCTAACTGATCATTTGTGACAACCTACCACTCCAAACGGATCGATTTTACAGGTCCGCAGTCTTCGCATAGTTTTAAAATTTCGGAGGATAAACTCGGCAGTTCTGCGTGCTTTGGAGACAATCAGGGCACAATGCTCTGAAAGATTGAGACTGTTGGAATATGATATGCCCAGGTCCCTAACAACGCCAGGTACATTTATATCGTGGCCACCTATGCTTAGAGAAGGCTGATGGTTGTCATCGACAACCATAACGGAACATTTGTACCAAGAACGGGAAAGGCGCTTATTCGTGTCTTATGAGAGTTTTTATAGTTTGGAGCACTCATATTTCTTAAGGTTGACATATTTTAGGCTTTTTGGTAGTAATGGTGTGCTTAGTAAAGCCTTTTTGTGTGGGAATACTAACGGGGAGACTAATCGGGTTGTATTTTGAGCTTGAAGTGATTGACATGATTGTCATAGAATTTGTATGAGTTGCTGGTCGACAGTTTCTGTTACTGGTTGTTCATTTTGCAGCGTTCTAGTAACAGTACTACTATCTAGTATTGCGACGTGACTGGATCCAGAATTGGTGTCATCAATCTCTTCTAGAGAGGTTGTAGTGTTTTGAGGTGCTCGTTTGGTTTCATTCCGACCTTCTATCCTTACTGCTGAAGCAGATATTCGTTTGGTATTATGAGAATAAGAATAACAATAAGATAAATTTACCAAAGGTTTGCCTAAGGTGGCACTGTGTTTAATATGTTGATCATACTGAGTTATAAGCTTTGTGTTATAGTTGGCAGCGTTGGAAGTGCCTGCTTGAGTTTCCGCTGAGGAGACGGTATGATTAACACATGTTTGAGCTGTTTAGCTTTGGTTTGAAGTTCACGTCTTTGCATAGGCATGAGGTCTGTTCGGGAGATAGACATTGGTGGGACTGGGTTTGTGGTAGTTCTAGGCAGAATAGTTAGGGACCGCCTGTGGCCGCATGGGGCCGTGTGGACCCTTACGGCCACTGGATGGGGTTGAGTTGCTTGGTCAGCTGAGGTGAAGTTGATGGATGCATATTGTGTATTTTGAAGAGTTATATGCATTGACCTTGATAACCCTATAAATGTAAAATTATCATTGCATATTTACAGTCAATATAAAATTGTAGACATATAAAATGTTTTTAGTCAAAGCATAACATAACTTTGAATGCATTTTCACGGTTACATGCGAAACCTTGTGGAATAATTGTAGAGCCCAAAAGTTTTTAAAAGGCTTGTTTTCAGTTATCATAGTGTGAGATTCGTCTTTTGTCAAATATTATGCCATCAAACCTTCTTTTACAATCAGAAATGCTATCGGCGGTAACGCTCGCGCTTGGTTACAAGTTCACAGGTTACTTCCACTCGTTGGCTGAAGAAAAACATTCTGAAGTTCAATCGCATGTGTTCGCTATTGATCTTGTAAGGATGACCACGCACTGGATTACCCTGATCTATGTCCTTTGTCCATTTCTCATGTGACTGAAGAGCACTCTGGAGACAGGAACGTCCTGGACGGAAACCATGTTGAACATCGTATAAGATTTGGTTGTTTTCCAGATAGCGCATTAAATGCCTCTTGATAAAACGCTCCATTATTTACACGCTATACAAGTAAGACTGATAAGGTAGTACTTTTCGCAGTTCAGTCTTAAACCCCCTTTATAGATCTGGGCGATGAATACACACTTCCATTCTTCCGAGAGTTCGGTTTCTTCAAAGGACTTTTAGAATATGTTAGACAGTGGTTTTGCACAGTTCGTCAGCAAATTCTTCAAGTGCTAATGCAGGAATTTTATCAAGCCCAGATTACTTGGCAGGATTTATACGGAGTAATTCGGCCCTAGCTATGGTCGGTGGAAAGTCTTGGTCTAGATCCTCTGGTATGGAGGATGAGGATGAGGACGAGGACGAGGAGAAAGGGAAAGGAGGGGTTAACATTGGTTGACAAACGGGTGGAATAGCATCAAATAATAAGGCTCTTGGGTGAAAACAATCAAGGAGAATTTGGAAAGAAGGGATGCTTTAATCTGGTCATCTGCGCGGGAAAAAATTGATGCTGCGGTCGGGAGTCATAAAAACATGTATCGATGCATCTAAACGCCTCGCCATATTCACACGGAAATCTGACAAACAAATTGTATACAAAAACAAAAGGATGGCAAACACAAATATTCTGTCACTACTTATCTTCCTGCCAAGTGGGTATAAAGCCTGATAACACTTATAAATTCCCCCTACTAGGACGAAAAGGATGGGC